>JAQGAV010001245.1:0-22363 GCA_034691345.1 Phasmarhabditis papillosa
CCCAACGAGCGTAGCAATGGGCCTTAAAATACATGAGATGAGGGAACTAAAGGTTGATAAAAAAGAACCTGTCCCCACTTCTTCTTATCAGTGGAATAAAACTCCAATGCGAGAAGACCAGCCCGGATCTCATTCAACCAGTTAACGTACTTCACAGTTTGTCCAAGTTCTCCTTGGTAGCCGAATATTCTAAAAATACATATAATATCATAGAAAATAGGTGCGGACTCACTCAAGAATATCCGAATCGCAGCATAATACGTATCCGACTGCTTCGGCCCGACACTCTTCGTAAGCTCCGGATAGTGCTCCGAACTTCGACGACCAGGTTTCACCAGGCTCGTACCACGAGGAAACCTAAATAGGGTATCATTACTTCGATATTCCTACTACCCTAACTGGGATGGGAAAATTTGTAGGCAGCTTATTAATTAAAGAACTTACAGGTTTTCCTGTTATTAGATCAATCGTATTGGTATCAAAGTTGAATTTTCCTTTATCATCCTTCTGGAACAGTTTTCCACTACCATGACCCAGAAGCTCGTGTAGTCCAACTTGAACTTCGAAAGAATCCTTGTGATATTTGAACATTAGATCCTAAATGAACGTTCGCAGAAGTATACAGAGATACGGCTTATTACCTCGTCTTCCTGGTCCAAGAAATTCATCTTTTGTTTTGGAGTAGCAGAAATTACATTGCCTAGAGAAACGTTTTTGAAGCCCTCATTCTGGCGAATATCATCATCTATAAAAGGTAAAATATCAACCCTTTGCATAAACCAGACTAACAGTTGGGAATGTTGATTCCGGAGGGAATACCGCTGCTGCCAAAAGCAATAACATCAAGGGCGGTGAAATCGGGCTAGGATAATAACAATAAAACTGAATTCATTTGAAAACAAACCTTTAAAAATGTGTCTTTTTCGTACGGCGCTCCCCAAGGTAATCTTGTTAAGATTTGTTCAGCCTTTTCAACCAGTGTTTGGAATTTCTTTGATGTTTCCTTGTTAACACAGGCAACGAATCCTGAATTGGTAAGATAATATAATGAATTAGCATAACATGCAAAATATAGAGGGCACCATACCTTCAAATTCACTGCGAGTACCAGCTGGGTCGCGATAATTTTCAATAAATCCGATGTAACTTTCGACAGTAGGACCGACGTCCTTAATCCAGTAGCGAGAACCGTCCTATACATGTAAACGTTGTATCAGTGTTTCGATTACTCCTTAACCTTATGATCCTTTATATCGCCTGATTTGAAGTGCTCGATGTATTTGGCAATCATATTCCGTTGGTTATCATTAGCGGCGCAGTCAAGGGCCTGAATTAGAATAAACTAGAGCCTGTCACACGAGATCATTTGGAATATTCGGAGACTGCATTATTATGCTAGTAATAAACAAGGTGCACATCTATTATATTAAATACGACGCCAACTCAAAACTAACTGTATGCCGATACCTTTTCCAAGCTCTGTTGAGTACGAGCCATAATAGGAGCATAATCTCCACGTTCCACTATGACAATGGCATTTTCAAATTCGGCTTCTGTTGTCCCATCCATGGCGCTGCTGGCCATTCTAACATGGAACACCCGCTTTCCATCTCGAAGCTCTGCTTCTTTGAATAGACGAGTGTTCCAGGATTCAATATTCTTCGACTAAAACAGGTAATGTATCATTTTGACTTATTTGGTCTAAAAATAGCACTTTGAGCACAAAAAATTGTATGATACCAACTTTGAAAAAACGATCAATCAGCTCCGCGTCTTCCTTGGTGATATTTTCACTGTGGTAGCATGTGACACCCTCAAAATAAACAAATTCAAATATATACATGGAATATACAAACCTCATGTCCGAAGCCCAGTTGCAGTTCATTTGGTTCCAGAGAATTAATTCTATGAGCGATGGCAGACCAGGTACCGATCAAAGTTGGATACTTGCCGTAAGCTTCGCTCGTCTTTAACAGTTCGCTTATTTTGTCCTAAAGAGCAAACGCGATTTCAAGGATGATACAGAGAACTTCATACCGTGGAAACGTTGGGAACAATCTTGGAGTCTCCAAATCCTTTGTAGTTACCACTGTTGTTGTAGAAACCAGCAGCGTAGACAATAAAACCATCCCATTCTTCAGGAGTCCAGCCTTGATTGAAGGCCTTTTCTAAACATTGTACAAGTATTATGCAAAGGTACGGATATGGAACCTTTAAGTTTATCGAGACTTTCTGATTTGAAAAGTCGATAAAGAACGACGAAAAGTGCTGCACTCTCGGGTGAAACCTAAACATGCAGTTCGTAATTACTTAATTTAAATTGTTGTGAGACAAAGACAATCGCATTGTAAGCTAAGCTCATTGCCACCTTCCTTCCCCATTTCTAGCTCAACGTACTTGCAGGAATACGGCTAGGGATCCATCGAAAGAAGCCTTGGCCAAGTGATGGGCGTACCGACGTTCCTGGGAAGTGAGGTCTAAAACTTTTCAATATTGTTTACAATCACAGGAAAAACGCACTCTTGAATGCCTCGGTGCAATCGAGGGTGCATACGGGCGATTCATTAGGCAAAATGAACAGAGATCGGTCGACGGATGGAGCCATTTTGAGCGCTGGAGCGGCTGCTAGGCTGAAGTTCCTTGACGAGCAACTAAAACAAACTAGCATTTTAAAATCTGAACATGACGCAACGGGAGACCACATTATACATGTAGAACATGTATTACAAAATGGTAAGCAGTTAACGTGACAGGAACAAAATGAACACAAATCGTACTTTATATTACGTAGAAGAGTGTGCTTGGTAAACGATTTCGAGGAAGCACGGAAAATAATACTTCTTCCTAAGTGGCGCAACTGCAAACTGAGCAAGGACATTCCTACGTAAATAAATCCTAGCGGAGACCAGTGGTCAACTACCTAAAATCACCCAATAACCCAAAATGCCAAAAAAAGAATGAAAAAGGCTGTGCCAATGGAAAATTTGAAAAGCAACGAAGTGTGAAATTTTTCAAATCAAATTCAAATCCATTCTTGGGCAATTTACAATGCCCCGGTGCAATTTTTTACTATGGCTCAATTATAAACATTTTTCAAATATATTAATGGTCGTTGGCGAATAAGGTACAGGGCTGCCGCAGACCATACAGCGTGCCGGGCCACGAGCAACTTGTAAATATATATATCGACCCCAATCAAGTTTAATAAAGCAATTACATAAGTGTCAGAAAAATTAGCGAATATTTTGGGTAGTGGGAAAAATAGCATAAGGGCCGCGTCTTCGGGCCGGGCCCGGCCCAAAACTGCGTATAGGCCGGTAAAAATTGGGTCCCGTTTGAGAACACCGCTTTTGTGAAAGGAGGGCCGACCCTCACTTTCAAAACCGATTGTTTCAAAATTGGAAATTTTGGTAAAAAATTTATTTCTTCAGACAACATTCACAAACGTGAGAAATATCTAGTTAATAAAATTTTTATGTTGGTCATATAATAAGGAAACTTAGAAAGTCTTAAATCATTTATTGTTAAATGTCTAGACAAGAATTAGCTCTACTAAAAGAATTAAAATTGAGACCTCAGCCAGGAGAGCTGGGTCTGGTAAGAATTACGGGTGTTGACAGTAATTCTTTTCTATAGTGAGTATGATCCTTGTTTTAAACTTTCTTTGCAGCATTCGTCGTTGTGTTGCATGCTTGTTGATAATCATAAAATGGCTGAAATAAGGAGCCAAGTGATGCATATGCCCAAAATTAGACGTCTAGTCAGGAACCTTTTCAATTTTATATATTTCATCAAGAGGAACTCGATTTCAAAACTATGTAGAAATGTAGGATTCAATTGTGAAACAAACGTTATCAACTTGTTTTTTAACGGAATCGTATCATTTTATAGGGAACGTCGTTCATAACGCCGATAAACAAATATATGAAACCGTAAATAAATTACGAGCAAAGAAAATTTGCTCTACGATCATACCTTTTACGGGCCGGCCCGGGCCGGGCCGCAGACCCACATTTTCTAAGCCCGGCCCGACTCGGCCAGAATCGAGAAAAATATGGAGCGAGAGGTCAAGGTTCGGTCCACGACGAGGACATTAGTTTTGCAAATTATTTAATGTTGGTAATAGAAAAAGTGTTTTCGACAGGTATGTCTATGATAGAGGATACTTTTATGAAAATCTCACACATTGGTAAATTCAATAGGACGCTTTACAGATATCCTGTTCAGAAAAGGATGGTTAACTCAGCTGTTCAACCTCGATAAATAATCAGGGGTGGCAAAAGCGCAGGAAGCTGGCCCGGGCCCGCCCTCACTTTCGAAACCGATCAATAAAGATCGAACATTTTTTTTTGGTTTTTCGCAATACTGGGGCCCAGTAGGGCCGACCCGGGGCCGACCTGGGAGTGACCGAGCAATTTTGATAGGAATGCCGGCCCGTGCCGGCCCTTGCCATCCCTGCAAATACTTCATAAACAATTCTCTGGAAGATCACGGTATGTTTGTAGAGTTCAAACACTTTGCTAAGTTTACTTTGATTATATTCTTAAAGGAAAGTATAATATATAGCAGTATAACAATGTTAAATATCTTTTTTGGAAACGTGTTGTGTATATAAAGCCACTGTTTGCAAGTGGTTCAGTGTAAACTGCAAACTGAAAGGCCATTGGTCTGACTTAGCTGAAAAAGAGAATTTGGCCACGCGGTGTGGTTAATCACGGCACAGTAGGGATAATATTCCATAATTCTTCAATCCATGGTCTCGTAACAAGAATATGGAAAGTCAACAGAAAAGGAAACCCCCCCCCCCCCCAGGAACTTCTACCCCAAACCCAGCGGTGTAAACTTACCGGACAAGGTCAGGGCTGCAAATCTAAAAAATTGGTCAGGGGATCCGAGGCTGAAAACACTGTGGAAACAATAGGGGGCCGGCCGTAGGTCTCAATGAGCCGGAGCCAGGTTCGGAACCCACACTGGGCTGCTGGAATATTTTGAAGACGGGCCGGTCGTTTCCCAGCCCTTGCCCAGATGCGAACCTCTCACTAGATGTGAGAGGTTCGCATCTGGGATGGTTTGACAGGAAGTTCTATTTTTTTAGATGCTATGAGTCATTTCAAACAAACAAGTTTTCAATAATTTATTGATTATCAACCGCGTATTTAAGTTCTTCAGGAGTTAACAACAAAGTAATTACAACATTATCATCCCTTCTCTGGAATAACATTTCACCTTCAAAGTCCACCATTTTGTGTTTGCGGGCCCGCAGCAACATTCCAACAACCTAAAACAGTTTGAGGTTATTTCTTTCTAAAAACGTTTCCAGCTTTTATTTACGCTGCTGTACCACTGGGGTTGACCAGCTCAAAAAACACCCACCCGTAACTCTATCTGCCCTGTGGCCGTAGTATAGAAACTACCCAGGTGGGCGCCCGTGCCCGTAGTATGAACCTGCCCGGGCAACAATTCTCAACTGTTCGAGGGGCTAAAAACAGCCCGGGCACCCACGCGGGAAGGTTTATACAACGGGCACCGCGTAGGTACCCGCCCGGGCAGTTTTCGTAGAATGAACGAGTCGGGCAGAAATAACCCGGGTAACTGAATGCGCGCCTTGTAAACACCTTGCAAACATACGATATATAAATCAGATACGATAGTAAATTTCCGGGAGTCCCCGAGCCCTTTTCACGAGGTAATTCATGACTTTCCCAATAGAATCTAGTGACCGCAACTAACCTTATCCGAAATATACTGATAAATCTGGAAAAGTTTTCCGAATGTGATTTCAACTTTGTCAGTTCCTTTAGTTCCATATTGTTGAATTATTTCACATAGATACACCATTTCCCGGGCAACGTGCTTGGCTGAAATATAAACTTATATAAAATGTTCAAGGAGGCATAGGTGTTGTTTGTTTGCCGGCCATTTTTCTTTCGGCCATTCATTCCGGAATCTTCGAAGCAGAGATGGCTCCTTGCTAACTCTCAAACTTCGGGGGCAAGAAATATGATAAAGAAGCTGCTGGTTGCCCAAGCCTTCTGCAGGTATGTGCGATTAGAGGAAATATATTCCTTTTTTAATTACTTTTCTTTTCCGCTCCGGTGTACCACCACTGTCTGGATAGTCAAAACTATAACTCTGCCGTCAAAGGCTCGATTCATATGATTTTGCGGTTTTGGAGTCAAAGAATAATCCAAAATGTTCTATGCTACTAGTTTGGAGTTGTTTGGCAGAATCAGCTGGAAATTATAAAACATTCTAGTAAATTAGTTATCTGTGCCTAAATTCTTATTTAGTTACTCACATGCTTTCTGCGCTCTCTGTTCAGTTAGAGTGCCTGGCCTTGGCTTTCCATATTCGACACAGGTCTTCTCATATTTCTGCGGCACAAAGTCCTTGGAGTAGACGTCGTTCTTCTTGTCCGCCTGCTCCTTTTGTTCCATTTCACGGAATTTCAGCATAACTCGACCGATATCCGAAGCTAAAAACAAGAATATTGAACGTCGTGACCTCAAATTCTGCATTCGAGCCTGCGCAGTCAACGTAAAATTCTAATGGAACCCGCAATAAGCGACTCTAAACTAGGCTAAACTAATCTATTTTGAAACAAAGGAGTACATTGAATGTAATGTTTAGTTTACAATTCCTAAAAAACCATCAACTTTCACTACATACTGAGGCCTTTCTAATCAAGTATCAAAATTCTTAAAAGTTAGTGCTATTATTGCGTCCTAGTGTGCTTGGTTTTGTTTGGCCCGCCCAGGTGATAACCTGGAATCCTGGAACAGAGGGAACCGACTATTGTCACTGAGTTCAATCGCAAATTTGCTAAAAATGCTAAAGTCTACCACCTCAAGTATTTCCGAGTTTCCTCCGCATTTCCTGGCTTTCCTTGCCTCCGCCTTAGTTCTACTTGCAAAATTTAAACTGAAACTAACATTTAGAAGGTTTAGAAGGTTGGGGTCAGGTGTAAAAATGTGAGTATGTAAAACAAAAGAAAGAAAGAAAGTGAAGCTGGCTGCTGTGAGCAGCTGATGCGGTTACTTTCGGAAATCGGCTATTATATATCCCTGAGACTGCATGGGCGGGGCATTCTATTGACTTTACAGCAAGCTAATTTCGCAATCAAAATCGATTTAAAACTATTTTGCGCTCCAGTGGTAAACAAGCTTTCCAGAATATCTAGACTGACTCTGCGGTACTGATTTTCTTTCCGGATCATTCGCAGTTTTTAGTATTCAAACGATATTTCGGTTCACTAACATCTTTTTCAAATATTTTACGTGAAGCTTGGTTAGTGATTCCTTGATGATATGGCTGACACGATTTGAAGAAAAAACGTGCTGTAATGTAATAAGACCAATAAAGGAACAACCAAAAACTGCAGAATTTATAGACTGCCACTAAACGGTAGACCCATGCGGTTCAAATTGGCAAATCAGTTAACGGACTACCCGAATCATTTATGGTAATGTCTAGTAATAATCTTTGAGATTGCAGGCTTTTCTGAATTTGATCTCCGAAGATCCAAATTTTCTTCTTAGAAAGCACCTATTTTGATCTGAAATAAATATACTTATGGTCTTTTTCAAAATCTTTTACTAGTTCTTATAACCGCTCAGAAGAGCAGATTGCCAAAAGTCCCAAGGGACAATTACGGTCCTCAACCTTAAAAAGGTTCTTCCCGCTCGCAATCCGCCCGGCTCCCGTTCATCGCGGTCGACAGGTGTCGCTTATTGCTGGAGATTATGAAACACTAACTACAGAAAGGATTCTGTGTAGTATAGTTTCGAAGAATAAAACCAAAGGAATAGAGGTCATACCTGACGGCAGCGTATATCGGATGGGAAAAGAACAGCGACGAGAGAGTCGCAACAGCTGAAGAGACACAGACACAGATAGGACAGCGCTGGTAGAAATTGCGGGTTGGAAAGGGCCGGCCTTGTCAAAATGTCCTCAATGAAGTAAATATAAGTTCTTAATTATAGTGAAACAAATGGCACGGGCCGGCCACGTAAAAACCTTATATCCGGTAGAACATTACCCTTTTTTTAGGTAAAGCTCATTTTGCCTCGAGTGTCTTCTGCGACGCCGATTTTTGCCTGCAGAAATGACAAGATATACAAAACGAAACGTGTTTTTGATAGAGAAAAGGTAGGGCAAAGTTTAGATGAGCAGGCCCGGGCTCTAGGCGACACAGCCGGGCTTCTCACAGACCTGTACTGGTCAGGGTTGTATGGCATGGTAATAATCCCTTAATACCGGATCGGGAACATCAGGGCTGGGCGGCAGGAATCAACTTCAGCCAGGGACAATTTTTCAAAAAAGATTCCACTAGGCAGCGCCAAAAGTTTCGTCTTTGTGCACAGCCTAGCCCAAGCCGTTTTAGGGAGTGGGCCAAAATTTTTTGACAACGAGTCGCCGGGCCTACTGTATCGGCACCTAGTGTCATTACCCTAGTTTTAGTCGGATTTGTCCGGTTTTCTGAGCAAGAGCAGCACCAAAGTGTCGAGCATCCGAACTCTGTGGAATCATTATCATAAGGTTGTATTTCAGGTTGGTTTATTTTTGAAGCTATAAATCATACCGTTCTTTTGTGCAGCGTGGGAATTTCACTTGCCTGCCCGGGGCGGGACGCGGGCCCACATTTTCTAAAGTACACTGCGGCCGTCCCGTGTGGAGCTCTGTGACCGTAGCACAGAAACACCCGGGTGGGTTCCTCAGCAGTTTTTAGCTGCCCGAGCAGTTGCAGATTGTTGCCCGGACAGGCAAAAAAAACACCCCGGGAACCCACCCGGGCGTTTCTATGCTACGGCCACTTGTTCCGACCTCTGATTTCGTGTTCAATGTAGTTATGCAACTATCGGAAGCACGGTGTCTCAAGTCTATCTCTTTCTCTAGTACTTGCAATTGTTTTCATTTCGTTTTCCTTAAAACAGTCTCACTATAAACGTTATTCTTGTAATGCTTCGCTCATAAGAACTTTATAGGCCGTTCCACGTATACAGCCTATAGTCTGTTGCAAGAGCTAGCTTTCTATAGTCTACGGACAAATCTCATATAGTTTAAAGGTCTATTTATTTTAAGGCCAGCGCACAATTATATCGGTTGCTTATACATTTTCTTTCGATTTCCGCGCTCCTTCTAGATTCTACAGTACACCTTTGCAAAAGATTCATCCGTCGACTATAGTGCAGTATTCTGAGTATTCTGCAAGCAACGGCGTTATATAAAAAATAGTGGAAAATCCATTGATTAGGAGTCATTTAACTAAAAGTACACTGGTCTTTATTTAACACCGCTACTCCTGAGGGTACCGCGCTCTAAATTTGGCTTTCGGCCCAAACTGTACCAAACTTTGTAGATTGTCGATGGTCGTAAGGAGGAAAAGCCGGTAAATCCAGAAGAGGAGCAAGTACTTTGTAAGTGAATGACTGAATGCTTATATGAAATATATAAAGGGATAGGTAGACCATCCAGCGGGCCGGGCCCAATATTTGTGTAAAAAAGCAATCAAAATTTAGATTTGAATGAATTTTAGGGTAATGAACGAACGATAAGATAGTCTATAGCAAAAAATAACAACTAGAAATCAGTACTACCTACATATATCGATTAGTAATACTTCCTAGATGATAATTTATATATTTATGGATTTTTACCCTCAGGGCCCGCCGTAGAAATCAGCCGGTCTGGGCCCTAAGAAAAGTCGGCGGACTCAGGCTGGATGGTCTGACTTTCCATACACTTTCAATTAACGCCGCTGATTCTCAAGATTCTGCGCTGGGAAACCAGCTCTTGCAATAGACTATATTAACTAGTTACTTTCCAGTGAGACAGGATTGGCTTGGTTTTGCTGAAGAAAAGAACAAAAAGAAGAAAGCCTATGAAAATGGTAAGTGTTCCAAGAGAAGGATTCAGATTCCGGAAAATCAAATACAGAGGCGGGAAGGGGCCGGCCCGTGGTCAAAATTTCCCACCCGATCGACGGTTGCTCGAACATTATATCCTAATGACAGAGGAATATTTGGCAAAACATGTGTGTCCAGCAGGACTCGAACTTGCGCCTTTACGATAGATTGCTTAGATTGCTAGACGGCTGCTTTATCCACTTAGCTACCGAGACCGGGAATCTGGTTTCAAAGAACAGTTAGTAGAAGTTATGCTTTTCAAACTCCAAAATTCCAAAAATGAACATATTTTACAACTTTTCAGTAACAGAATCGATCGGCACAAAGTATTACGAAGAGTATTTAAATGTGCAGAAATGCTGCGCTAATGCTCAAGTGATTGAATCAAAAGGTAGGAAGAATTTATAAGCAAGGTTGGAGCGGTGGCCTAATAGTTAGAAGCTGCGCCGCATAAGCTAGATGTCAGTGATTCGAATCCCCAAGAAGAAAGAATCCTCCGCATCCTATGTGCTAGGCTATGTAGTTTCGGCATTCTAACGTTTATTAGCTGAATCCCCGGAATATAAAGCCCGGTCCGGGCGAGCCGTTCGGGCAATTTCACGAAGGGGCCGGGCCCGCCTCAGCAAATTCAAAAAAGTTAGTAATTCCCAAATTTTCCAGAAGATAGTGTCGCCTTCAACACTCCTTTCCACTTTATACATGCAAAGAAAGTCGAAACAGGAAACGGCCCATTTGTTCTCTCGATTGGAAAATTTGTAAGTTATATATTTTAAATATAAGGAGTTTGGAGCCAAAGCTAGCTTTTAGAGCGGCTGGTGGGATTTTACCTTACGTGTTATCAGGGTTGGAAATTTCAAGAACCAGCCCGTTCCAGCCTTTCCCAGCTCTGAGAGTTATAAAATGTTGGAGAGAGCTTTTAAAGAAGAGAACGGTTCTTTGAAGTATTTGAAAATTTATAAGATAAAACTAGTTGAATGGGCCGTACCAGAGTTTTTTGATATATAGGTGGGCCCGGGTTCCAATTAGCCATGACTAAGCAGAAGTTAGCCAGGCCCGGGCCAAGGACAAACAGTTTCCCAACGGGCCGGACCGGGCCCGCCACCAGCATAAGACTTTTGTAATTTCCTAAATAAGTATTGTTGTAGACAAATGGAGATGTGGATAACTGGAAGAACCAAGAAGCCTAGCTAATTTTACGATTAAATACATATGTAATAGAATATACAAATTAAAGATGTTTTAATAAAGACTGAGATAGTTTACAATGTTCTTCTTATTAAACTGCATCTTCACTGTTTAGATATTTGTTCATTTAGCCTTATATAACCTCGCTGCCGCCCAGAGCTGGTTACCGGCCCGGCCTAACTCAGCCTAACCCTTCCCGGCCTGCAGTTTTGAAACCCAGGCCGGGCCGGCCGGATAACCACCTCTGCGCCCCCCCCCCCCAGCAGGATAATGCCGGGTAACATAGCTCTTGGGTGGCGGATTTCAATGGCCGGCCAGCCTATAGGCGGCCATAAATAGACTAGAGCAAAGATAATTGTCCAACTGCATTGTTCATTTTTTATTTTATTTTTCAGAAACTCGGAGGGAAGGGGAAGATCTAGCCACCAAACACTCATGGGCACATATATTCCCCAAAAAAAGTGTTAAAAACGCAGATTTATTATTTTTTGGCTCGATTCCAACAGATTCATGGCCAGCCCTCCGCCACCCTGCATAACTCTTGTTACAGATTATAGAGAGAAACAAGAGTATTAGATTTTGGAAAGGTTGGAGTTGTTTGCGCGGCCCATTCATTGCTCTGTGGCCGTAGTATAGAAACGGCCGGGTGGGTGCCCGGGCAGTATTTATCTTCCTGAGCAGTTGTGGATTGTTGCTCAGACATGCTAAAAACTGCCCGGGCACCCACCCGGGCGTTTCTATACTACGGCCACTGACCATAGCGGAGTCCGAGTTAAAATGAATTGCCGAAACAGTGCTCCACAGAAATTTACACTTATTCTGTGATTTATTTTTCTCAATACACCAAAAATACTTTGAATAAAATAGGTAATTAATAAGTACCTTACAATTCTTTTCCAGGTCACTAACCAGTGCCGAATCCCCCTATCCGCCCTCGAAACAACTGTTACCACACAACTCAGCGACTTGCCATTCAGCTGCACATTTACTGCTGATCTCAAGCAACAACAGACCGATCGATATTCTAATTTATTGATTTTATTCTTTTAAAGTTTCCAATAAAAATCAGTACACTGTCTTAGTTAGGAACAAACTAATTAACAAAGCCTGCGGATTTAGACCCTAGTTCGGAAGCATGAGAAGAACAAGTTTTTCAGTAATTGTAAAAAGGTACCAATTTCAAATTGACTGAACCTGGTATACTTAATACAGCAGTGCTAGTTATTTAGCGTTGTAATTTAACGCAATTACACTAACTATAGTCCTGTGCAAGAGCTAGTTTCCCCTAGGGTGTTATAAAAGCTGAACGTACTTTTATAGAAAATGCACGCAATCCAAGGATTTTTCATTTATATATATAACACCGCTGCTTTCGAGGAAACTGCGATGCCAAGTTAGCTTTAGATACAGACAATATATTAAAACGTTAGTTCCTTCCAAAATAGTACGATATAGTCACTGGGGCGTTAAAGAAAAATGAATCAGAAAGGACCTTGTTTCTCAAATTTTATCCAAAACCCCATAACACTCTAGGTGCTGGCATACCGCGTTTTTAGTTTTAATGTGGGTATACCTGAACTGTTCTGTTAGAATAGAATAGAATAGTTTTATTGTTTCTGGTGTGTTTACTGTTGAATTTACTTTGAAAATTAAACCATTTGTTAAGTTTTTAACACCGTTGTCCCTTTTATCAAGTTTTACTGTTATCTGTTTCTAAACAAACTAGGTAAAAATAATAATAATAAGGGTTTATTTTACGAAAGTATAACTACACATAAAAATAGATCACTGTATAATTATAGTTCAGACCGCATGAAATAGAATTCACGGCTTCTTATCATTTTCCTAATTGAAGATAAATCTCATATTCGAGTAGAGCGTATTGATTTTCCCTAAAGGTAGTTTTTTGTTTCAAAGAGATATTATCACGGATTCATACCAATTAATCAATATGTGTTCATTATTCTCTTAGAGAAAGGCGTACTGAGACCATCCACCTGGGCCCGGCTCGCCAACTTTTCTATGGGCCCGGCCCGACCCGCTGGTAGGTCTGGGCGTTCTCGACTCAATGTCGTCATAGAAAGCGAGTCTAAAATAATAACTTATTTTGCATATTAGCTAATTACTTTCGTACCGTTTGTTTTTAGGCAAATAGGGGTCTAAACTCGAACTACAAGTGTTCACCGGGCGGCCCGTAGTAATTTTTGAGCGGAAATTTTGAAATATTTTGAGTTTGTACCTTCTCACATAGGTGATTGTAACAAATATTTTATTATTGTTATTATTATTAAGTATAATACAAATATTTATTAATATTCTTAAGTATGATATAGTATATAAAATAGAGATATCAACTACAACATTCGTAACCACAAACACGATTCTTTATGTACAATTAATGACGTTCAGCGACACTGTTAGAAACGTAAAAGTACATAAAATGCAAAGAATGCTTAATAAGTAGATAGGTTAAGATATAAAGATGATATTACTTAAATACATAATTATATAACACGTTGTTTATAACAAATACATAATTTTGTTGAGTTGTTTATACTAAACTTCAGAAGCGGTTCATCCCAATGGAAGCTGCGAAACCTGAAATCATTTTGTAGTATTCATAATGACTTTGTTTGAAAATATTAAGAGCCCAGGCCGACCGGCACTAGTAATTCCCTACTCCTTATTCTGACCAAGCGAACGTTTACTGATCAAAACCAGAAACATTTTAATTAACATACACTATGGCAACTATATAAGAGTATTTTTAATGAATAAGGATGATTGTCAATTATTACTATTTGACTAACACTGTTTAACAATGATTACAGGTGTAATCATTAAAGAAGAAGAGCGGCTGTGATTTATAAATCATGATATTAGAAGCATAATAGAAGCATTACTGGAATACATAATAAATCACTGTTCAGAATGTAATTCATTTAATAATAAACTTTGTTAGCTTTACTCACCGGTGGTCACCAAGGTGGATGAGATTGGATATTTTTAACTTTCTGTTCGGGTCAAGGCAAAACTTTTATACAAAACTGTTCTATTTATTCCTGGTAGTTATTTCTGGTTTAAGGTCTTTTATTGCAATGATTTTAGAATTCGAGCCTAAAAGATACAGTTGTAACTAAACTAGATTATCTTATCACAATTGAGAATCATACCTTCAAGTATGGTACGACAAAACAGATTCTAACAGATTTCACAGACTCTAGTATGGTAAAGTCGAAATCCACAGTATTTAGGGCTACATGGCTGTATTTTGTACGTGAACTACCTCTATATCTATATTTTAAGTTAACTCGTGGGAATACTAGTGGGCGTGGAGTGACTTTATTTGAAAAACAAGATGTACAGTCGATATCCAACATATTTATTATAAAAACACAAATCAAAACTGAGAATTCGACAACATTTAGGGTGAATCACGAACAATGTTATTTAAACTACTAGTTCTAAATAGGGATAAACATTTAAATAAATGTAACATTGACAACCACGAGCTTTTTATATTTATATACACTTTATGTTGTCCTATGTCTCCAAAGATCAAAACGCAATACAATTATAATGAAGATGTATTCTTGAAAATTGCTACTAGTTAAAAATTGCAAAATATTTAGTAGAAAATAACGAAACTGTATATATTCTATATTGCAGAAGTACGTACATTAATTAGTTGGTGCTGAATGATTAGATCTTTCTATTGAGTAAGTGGTGTAGGTTCATTCAGAAGAATCAGGAACATGCCTCCACCAGGAAGAACTCCTTCATCCAACATCGGGAAACGATTGCAACCTGAACTGATTTAAATTTTATTTAGAAGTTACTGGCATTTCAGAGGAACCTATAATTACTTTTCTCTTATAACCAATATGTTTTAAATAAAAACTTACTATTCAAAATGGAGCCGCATTGCGGGCTGCTGCTCCGAGAGCGGTCATCCAACTCCGTTGCCTGGCAGATGGAATATGAGTAGGAGTAACACTTAATTCAATAATCAGTTGTTAGGTGTTACCTCAATGGAGGCGGGGCCACTGCAAAGTGCTGCCAGTTATTTGAATTAATCAAATGGATATTATCACTTCAATCACACAAACAAAATAAAGGGGGGGGGGTAAGGAAATTAACCAAAATACACGCTTACACATCTAATTCTCACAACACAAAAATAAAAAGCCTCGGTCACGAATGATGATAATAAACGGGCGGCCTGAATGCTTCTCAACAGAGAGCGGAGTAACACTGGAGCGCATGGTGCTATAAACTAGAACAAGTTCAAACTTGCCCAATGCATGATATATCGGGTCTCAACGTAAGGCGCAAAGTTCATCTTACCACTTCACCTGAATAACATAGTAAAAGTACTATAAGCACATTAAATACATAACTGGCTGAATAAGAAGTGATACTGAGAAATAGATGGGCGCAAATAAACCTTAAACAAAAGATTCAGTAACTACACAAGAAGATTCACAACCACTAACTGAATTTCTCTATTATTCAGGAGATGAAAACCTGCTGAGATGCCCAAGGATATCAGTAAAGCAGAAAAAAATGAAACATATTTTAGTAATGGATATATAAATGCCTGTTCTACTATTAACGACATATTTCATAAAGTCATACACACAGTTAAAAAATTGCAACAGACTCCTCAAAGGGTCGTCCTGCCCGTTAAGACTCGGTTACAAAATGGTTTTCATACTATTTTCTCTTTATTTTTATGTGAACCTGCTATTCCAGGTCTAATTACTACGACAGAAGGAGTAGAAAGTAAATTTGATTCAAACATCCCCGGGCAACAAGTCTCAACTGCTCGGGCAGTCAAAAACTGCCCGAGCACCCACCCGGGCCTTTCTATACTACGGCCACTGACCATAGCGGAGTCCGAGTTAAAATGAATTGCCGAAACAGTGCTCCACAGAAATTTACACTTATTCTGTGATTTATTTTTCTCAATACACCAAAAATACTTTGAATAAAATAGGTAATTAATAAGTACCTTACAATTCTTTTCCAGGTCACTAACCAGTGCCGAATCCCCCTATCCGCCCTCGAAACAACTGTTACCACACAACTCAGCGACTTGCCATTCAGCTGCACATTTACTGCTGATCTCAAGCAACAACAGACCGATCGATATTCTAATTTATTGATTTTATTCTTTTAAAGTTTCCAATAAAAATCAGTACACTGTCTTAGTTAGGAACAAACTAATTAACAAAGCCTGCGGATTTAGACCCTAGTTCGGAAGCATGAGAAGAACAAGTTTTTCAGTAATTGTAAAAAGGTACCAATTTCAAATTGACTGAACCTGGTATACTTAATACAGCAGTGCTAGTTATTTAGCGTTGTAATTTAACGCAATTACACTAACTATAGTCCTGTGCAAGAGCTAGTTTCCCCTAGGGTGTTATAAAAGCTGAACGTACTTTTATAGAAAATGCACGCAATCCAAGGATTTTTCATTTATATATATAACACCGCTGCTTTCGAGGAAACTGCGATGCCAAGTTAGCTTTAGATACAGACAATATATTAAAACGTTAGTTCCTTCCAAAATAGTACGATATAGTCACTGGGGCGTTAAAGAAAAATGAATCAGAAAGGACCTTGTTTCTCAAATTTTATCCAAAACCCCATAACACTCTAGGTGCTGGCATACCGCGTTTTTAGTTTTAATGTGGGTATACCTGAACTGTTCTGTTAGAATAGAATAGAATAGTTTTATTGTTTCTGGTGTGTTTACTGTTGAATTTACTTTGAAAATTAAACCATTTGTTAAGTTTTTAACACCGTTGTCCCTTTTATCAAGTTTTACTGTTATCTGTTTCTAAACAAACTAGGTAAAAATAATAATAATAAGGGTTTATTTTACGAAAGTATAACTACACATAAAAATAGATCACTGTATAATTTTTGATTCTCTTAATTATCTATAAACATAGCAAAGTTTAGCTCAGAAATCTTGTAGATTCGTTGTTTTTAACGAGTGAGCTGTTTGGTGCTAGCAAATCACTGAAGTCGGTTGTCTGCAGTAAACTACTTTGTTTTATGCTGCATTATTATATAATTTATGACAGATGTTACAAGTTTTAACTAGCAGATCATGTTTTATACAATGTTTGAAGACAACAAATCTATTATACAAATCCATTATAAGGCCCCACTCTCCGCATTTATATAACTCCCGTTGAAGACCATATCTAGGGTTATTACAATTGCCCATGTATATAATAAATTTGTAGAAAGAACTATTGCCACCCGAATAGCTCATATTTAAAGTTAAACTTATTTATTTCCTGTAATCGCTCATATCACAAAATAGCTATAGATTTCTTCGGCGCAGGGTTTCGGCCATTCATATCGGAATCTTCAGAGCTGAGACGACTCCTTTCTAACATTCAGTCTTCGGGGGCACGAAATCCTAATAAGTAAAAGATAGTTAAAAACTATATTGCAGTACGGTGGCGCTATGAAATATTCAAGTTTTATACAAAAAATAATGAAAAACCACTTTTCGAGACGGTTTTTAGACTTTCAACCAGTCAAGTTCTTGGTTCTTTTCCCTAGTGTCGAACCTCCTTTCTAGTCTGGTTTCTCTTGTTTTCTCTTATCTCTCTCACTTAGTTTTTGCTGTTCTTTTCCATACAACTCAACACATCTGTTAGGCTTCTCTTACTGCTTTCATTGCCGACTTCAACTATTTTGCTTCCTTGAAACTTTTGTCTTTGGCAAAATTTGAGTTGCGTAAACTTTGGACTTTTCCGGTCGAGGCATTTTAGAGGTTTTGAACGTTTTTATCACTGTGGTGTAATTGTTCGGTGGCATGAATTTTGCGCTCCAATATTTGCGCTCTCCGCTACAAGAATGTTTGGCACAAAGATTGCATCACAATTGAAGAAAACGTTTCAGAGGCTACAATAAAAGTAATTCAGAAGTTCTCTCCTTTGAATCCCGTTAGTCGGTTGGTTTCTCCTACTCTCTAAACAACTTGAGGAAGTAGGATCATATAAGCTAATTTAATTAGTTACAAAACCGTTACAACACTATTCATATAGTGAAACTTATATGACTTATATGGTTCAGCGACTACAATAGTGACTTGGAAAAAGCGAGCTGTGCTATATGTCTTTGTTAACATTTTTTGTTATTCTCTTTTCCATTGGCAGTATTTCTACGTCTTTGCGCTGTGCTGCAATATGATACGCTTCCAGGTAGAAACGCCAGCAAAAACAATCCAGTAAATCAACTAAAAATCTGACAAGAAACGAAAAATAGGTGTGCAACTACTATTTTAAGTGCTTACCCAAAACAACACATATAGTGCATCTCAAGACCTAGGTTTCCAGCGCGGTGAATGTAGTGAATGTACTTTTGGAGGAAACGTACCACGTCGACCGATTTTACATTCATTTTTATAACACTGCGCCCTTCTCGTGATACCGCGCTGGAAACTTAGGTCTTGAGATAAACTATATGTGTTGTCCAGGTCTAGACTGGAACTGGTTGTATTTAAACGTTATTCAGGATATTTTGCCTGACATCTCAGTGATTCAGAACTTCATAAATAAACATTTATACAACTTATGTAAAAAGAACAATATTGAAATTTGATGGTTCAAACAAAATTAGTATTACTAACAATAGGAAGCTAGATCTCTGTTAATGAAATTATACCATATAGTCGGCGGACCTATCGCTTACAATTGGTTACGGTACGAACTACAAATTTATTAGAGTTTATTAAAGCAATTAGAGCAAAGCTATGCTCTAATTTGAATTTATTAGATCGTTAGCTGCAAGCGAGATGTTCTCCGACTATGGTAATAACACTTTTTAAATTTAAATTTAAACAAAAAAAAATTAAAGAGCAATGTAATCAATCTTGTCCTGATGTATTAGGTGAAATCTTGTCGGCTGAGTTTTTCATGTGTTGGATCGATATATCGGCATTGTTTGTTGATCCGAGCCACAGCTTAGATCAGATTTATATTACAACAAACAACTTCCCCATCATTTTATAGATATATTTTGTATATTCTAAACTCTATTGCGGGAGCGCGAAAATATCCGCGGTGTTATAATTTAGAAGGGGATTTTGGATAACATAACGGTTTTGTATTCATTTTTGTATGATAATCTCATTATTTATATCAGGCGAGCTTGGTTTGGTAGTAGGTCATAGAAAGGGGTTTAACTGGATTATTTATAGTCCATCTCAATACCTAGGTTGCTAGCGTGGAATCACAAGCGGGGCGCATTGTTAGAAAAAATGAATGAAAAATCGGTCGACGTGGTGTTTTTTCTCCAAAAGTACATTCATTTTGTTTAACACTGCGCCCCTCTCGTGATACCGAGTTGGAAACCTAGGTCTTGAGATCTGCTATATTGTTTAATGCGCTCTAATATATACTAACCAATAACTATTTGAATTTCCACTGTCCGAAACTATTTATTAGTCTTAACTTTGTTACACACATCAGCGAACTCAACTGAACATTCTGAAACAATAGTTTTGTAATACAGCTATTGATTTGCGTATTGTAGTTTTCAGAATTTACTGAACACTTCTAGTATTTTTGTAAAGGTCTATTCACAAAATAAGTAGATAACCTGAAATGAGTTACCACTAAACAATGTTATATTACACATTATAACTAAAATCATCTGTTTAATCTTTATAAATGTTTTAATCTTTGCTAAACCTTATCCCCCGCACTTCTTTTTCTTCTGCTAGCCACTTCAAATGTATTGTTGATACTCTTCAGTCGACTTGAATCTACATTTATTTGCCACTTCTTTCAATTCAACAAATTTGTAAATATTTTGTATTTTCGACTGAAAATTATCGATGTCCAGATGTGTAACCATCAAAATAAGTATGTTTTCACACACAGCAAGATCTGTGGCCGTAGCATGTGGCCGTAGTATAGAAACGCCCCGGTGGGTGCCCGGGCTGTTTTTGGCTGCCCGAGCAGTTGAGAATTGTTTCCAGGACAGGATAACAACTGCGGCGCACCCACACCGTTTTTAGGCTACGGCCACTGCGTCTACAGCGTGGTTGTAGCAAAACCCTTAATTTAGCTAGCTCAGTTTTTAATTCTCATGATTGTTGATTTTAAAATTGAATTCAAATTTGAAACTTTTAAACAAACTACCTAAAGCACAATGAAACCAATACCAAAATTACTAAATCTCAGCTTATGCAACTGTCTTTTGATCATTTTTTTAAAGTTTTGTTCTTTCACTTCTAGTTTTACAACATTATTATTATTCTAATTAAGGCATAAAATGGTGTACGATGCCTCCCTAGGCTACGATCCGGACGAGTGGGAAGAGTGCCCGGAAGCGGAGCATTTTCTCGTATTCTCTCTCTTTACAAGGATTTTTATGTCCGCTTTTGCAGTTGCATTCTGCTATATTTTCTTTAAACTAGTCAATGACAACAAGAATAAGGGAAAGAAGGTTATTTTTTTAGGATTTTTAGAGTTTAAGATGGGTTCTGGTGGGCCGGTCACTTTTTTGATGACCTATCCATTCGTTAGGCCCTGTGCATATATACAGAGTGGTTTATCCAGAGGTTTAATTTATCCACACGGATTTTTGATTCGTAAAACATTGGTCTAGTCTTGATTTATTTACAGTTTGCATATCTTACAGAGAAAACTTTTTGGACAAAACCAAAGCCAATATTTTCGTGAAAATCCGACAGGACAAGTTTACCACAGGGGTGAACGTCTCTTCTTATAGTCCCAGTCTAGTCTTATAAGCTACTTGCCTCGTGGGTAAAATAATTTTATTATTTGAATGTTTCACTACTTTTTGTATTTAGGATGAAGGTGAGGAAGCTGTGGGAGGCCATGCTGAAGGGGCAACCGTCATGTCCCAGATTGGACAAAAACTTCAACAGGTAATATATCTAACCAATTGAAAAAGGATTATCTCCAATGACAGATGATTGTCTGAATAGAGAGGTAGGGTTCCAGCAAAGTATCCTGGAGAGCTGTAGTGACAACAAAGAATAGACGATAAATGAACGTAGATCCCATTCTTCAAAAGTATAATTTAACACCCTTCTCCCCAGGATTCTGTGCTAGAAACCCAGTTCTTGATATAGACCATATTTATGTCAGCTCTCACATTACAAACTAATATATGGAGTTCCCCAATTCACTGCACAAAATTATGATGTTTGCTGAGTTGTTTACAAACTTCTAACAATAAAATACTTCTTTTCTAAAGTAATTTACGCTGCTGCAATATATTTTGGTAACTTATTTTCGCCTACTTAGGTCTATGAATCCTACAGTCAGCCAGAAGCGGACTACACAGTACCTACTTCAGCTGATGATTTGCTTAGGGAGGCGGACGAATATCTAAAAAAGAAAGGTATGAAACTAGATTTCCTAGCGTAGTTCGAATAGATAGATGGTTGTTTATATTACATCCAAACAAGTTGTATCTACATCACGGAGCGAGCCGGGCCGGACTGACGAGCAAATTGTCCTCTGCCCGGCCCCGTTCGAATCCAATTGTTAATTACAATCAGTTTCTTAACAGTTAAGGTTGTATGTGGTAACTTAAAGCGACATAGGGTGGGCTATCCCACAAATATACGCAAATATTGGGCGAAATCGGTAAATTCGTTAATTTTGATAAAAAAGTTTGAAATTTTCAGAAAGTTCGATCTTAAATATGAAATTAACTTTTTAAAAAACTGTCCCTATGTCCCTTTAATAATTCGCTAGTTAATTCCCTTGCTGGTTCATAAAGTATGATTGCATATAAAACGTTAAGAATCAAGATATACAGTATTCGGAGTTCAGGAACTGCAGTTAGCTCAGCTGCATCGGACATGGGTCAGAAAATGGAAGAAGTCGCTCAGAAGGCTAAGGAAGGAGTTCAGGAAGTGTATCATAAGGTGAATTTGTTATGATTATAGATATATTGGTATTATTAATACACAAATTTAGACTTATTTAAACAAATATTTTATAAATATTTAGGTGGAGCAAAAAGCAGAGGAACTATTCCGACCAGCCGAGCCAGCCTATCCATTGGGCACTATCAAGGAAGGAATCAGACAGGTAGGTATTAAAAATATACAAATCGTCCTGTTGGGAATCTTCCGCGAACCGCACCCCCAACGGGCTTTCGCCGCAGGCCTACACACTAGCTTAATTGTTTGGGTTTGTTGTTAGGTTACCCAAGAATAAGTGAATCTCAATACAGGTATGTGCTAATATATGTGTTTATAT
>JAQGAV010001246.1:0-22360 GCA_034691345.1 Phasmarhabditis papillosa
AATCATGTTATATAGGCCCTAATGTGTATCTACTGAAAGAATCAGCCCATTCTGTTCACTCCGACACATGCTTCAAGCAGATGTATTCAAAAATACCAAGTTCTGAAATAATGTATAAAAAATATCACAGGGTCAGAATTCTCATGAATAGCCGTAAAACTGCTTTTCACTACTCTCTAGTGTTAAATAGAACAACTTCTATTCGTATCTATGCGTTTTCACTTTTCTAAATTATTTTAATATCGACCCATTTCTCCATTTTCAATATCCTGTGACACAGTACAGATTCAGTAGGGGCAGTGAGCAGTCTTCCCCAATCTGTTATTTCACTCATTACACTGTGAGTTTCTTACATTTATGCATTCCCCAATCTTGTTACTCCTATTCCAATAGTGATTAGCATAAATAAGTCCAGCCTGAACGTGATTTTTACCATTTTAATGGAGCACAGCGCCATTGAGTTAAATCTGCGCATCTGTGCTAATATGATGTTCTGCGTAGAGTTGCTCATTTCGTGGATGTTCATATGTTTTTCTGTTCATATATATTATTTTATAATCGTTTCTATTCTTTCCGTATTGTATTGAAACTTATCAGATTGTAACCTTTCTACATTACTGCGTTTCAGGTAATTTAACACAATGCTGAAATTGCGATGGAAACCGACTTTTATTTCAAAAATTGGAAGAAATGAGAATCTAGAGGGTTTCAGTGAAATCGATTGTCCGGGATCCGATATTCCGGAAATCATCTCCGTTTTCAGAAAAAAAAGAAACTGATGGTGAGTCTTATAGGTTTAAACTAAATGCTGGTCAACTTTTAGAGTTTCCGATGTTTGTTTCGATAACGGTTCCACATGACGATGTCACAGATGTGCTGGTTTTCACAAACCCTGTTGATAACGAGGATGTTGACCTTATGATTGATACTTACGGTACGCGCGGTACGCACGGTTGTGGTTTGCAGATGATGCAACTTTACAGGCGTAACCAAGGCTTTGAGAAAATGCTGCTTTATCAGACACTTAGAAGATACTTACGTGTCTATGAACAATCTGGATTTGACGTACACTTGCGGAATGTCCTACCATGCAGCGGTAGCTGAAAGAAGTAAAGTTTTCGGTAACAAGTGGGCAGGTAAATAATCACCCAAGTTATAATGTACTTGTTATTTTTAAGGCAGTTTTTGCTGGGACATTGACGAATTTGGTAAATTGCCGAAAGAACTTACTGATTTGGTGGGCCCGGAATACGTTAACTGCGCCTCATTTCCGACAGATGGTGCTTTCATTTTATATAGGGTTCATTTACAATCATTTGTTAAGTTCGAAGTGAAGCTTCTTCACAAAGTGAATCTACAGTTTCAGTTCAATCACATCAAGGTGAAAATAAGGAAATATCTCTGGTATCCTACGCCGCATCATAGTTAACCACATATTTAAATTTGAGGTTGTTTCTTCCATTTCCGATTCACATGAGGCACCACCTGAGAATGTGTCTACTGTTACACTGCCTACGCTACCTGCTATGGTGCTGCTATTTCCTTTCTCATTTTATTATATTGGTTTAGACCCTAGATCAATTGAGGAGGCAAAAGTATAGGATTTCTTCCTTGCACGTACTTGATGAGGAAACCTGGAAATTCTTGGAAGCTAATGATAATGTTCATCTTGACGGTCACCCATTTCCAAATTGCGTTCCACAAGCTTTTCTGATTTTGAAAATAGCAAGCATTTATGGAGACATGGGTGATATTGCAGTGGACTGGTATTCCCGTAATTACGGTGCTGGATTGCCAGTTACAAAGGTATCACATGAGGTTAGATTTATATTCAATTGAAACCAATGCATTTTAATAATTTAGATTCAGAAATTTGTCCGTGCACTGCCTCCAAGACGGCTGAAGCTGCTATACCTTTTCACAAATTGTAGATTGACCAATGTTGATGATAGGAGAAAACAGAAGATGCCAAATGGGGTGGAGATCGTCGTGTGCGAACAATGCGAAGACATAGATTCTCATTTAAGTGAACATTGTGTTCGTTATCAGACACTGGCAGCTCGTCTAGAGCTTATTGCCCCAGCTTGGTGTGTGGAAATTTACTTATGTTCTTATGTATCTTATTTCAGCGCTGGTTGCGCACGTGTCTTCTGTACAACTGGAAATGCACCCCACAATCGTTTTCCGTCGTTTGCCTGCTCTTGCGGGAAGTTTCAGCGGCACAAAATTCATCTTCCGTACCTGTGCGATGACAGTGCTAACTGGGGAAAATGGAGAATTATGTTCAATAAAATCTCCTATCTGGCAGTTGCATGTTCTTCCTGGACAGATGAAGAACTTTCCGAAGTGTATTTGGCGACTAAGTAAGTTACTTTTCCACAGCAGCATAACTAAAATTTGTCTAGACACAGTGGAGTTGTTCGTGCTGACAACATGCCTATTCCTGGTGCAAGAAGTTAGAGAATATATCATTCACTTATATTGCTAATTTGTTCCAATATAAGTTTTTGTTTTCCGATAATACATGTTGTATTTTTTTTATTAACGTGTTCCTGGTTTGGATACGATTCAATTGAATTCTGTCTTGTTTTCTTTATTATTAATGCAATAAACCACCTTGTTTTACCGTCTTAATGTTAATCTATCTATTCGTAATTGATAAGGGTCGATAGCACTTTAAGGTGAGGTTGAATTGGATTGGCCAAAACGATCACACAAACACGCTCTATTAGCAGCTATGTATATACCGTACCAGCCAATTGATTAAAGGTCTAGCAAATACTGATGGGCGAACTTTCGTAACATTCGAAAAAATTTTAGGATTGGACATCTTGGGGTACTCATTTTTGGTATAAACATTTTTTTTTGGTTTCCGAAGCTATGTCCATAACGACCGATAGCACCGGGTTCGATTCGGACGATGGTAACATCGTCTCCGATGTATCGTTTGATGACGCATTGACTGAAGTTGTTGAAGAAACGAAGGACGTGCCTTCCCCGAACATGTTTGCTCCCGATGATTCTGGCGAAGAAGAAAATGTGGTAAAATAAAAGTTGGTTTGTGTAATATATTTTATACTTATTATAGGAAAACTTGTTGGATGGGATTTCTACTCCGGAAAAACGGCGTTCTTGCTTTTCAAAATTGGTTTCAGAACGGCTACCACTTGATAGCATGGATTGTCTAAGCACTCCCAAAAAGGTTCGCTTTTTTTTGGTTGCTGTAAAGTAAGTACTTTAAGAATGCTAAGCAGGAATTATCAACAACACCCACTGTGGGTAGTTTCCGAAAGAAGATATTGAGTTGTGATCTGAAAAAGAGAATGCAGGTAAACCAAGGAATGGAAGCTAATCTATGTTAATCTTAAGCTTGGAACTATCCTTGAGAACGATGTACCAGCTGATTCCAGTACTCGTACTGAAAAAGTATGCTTAATATGAATGTATGAAATGTCTTTTCTATTTAGTTGTGCGATAGTAGAGTGCTTGAGCACCCTGTAAAGCCGAACGCACAGTTCTCGTCAGATTCGAAGGTTAGGAAGTCTTTACTTGGCTATTTGGATGCCGACTACCGACTAATAAAAACCTGCAGTGTCAGTTCTAAGGTATTTAAACTATAATGCCACTATCTTACCGTTATTTAGGTCTCGATGAAGAAAAATACCGTGGTGAAGAAGGCCTCGAAGCAAAAGAAGACCAAAGAATTCAGT
Source organism: Phasmarhabditis papillosa (assembly GCA_034691345.1). Lineage (NCBI taxonomy): Eukaryota > Metazoa > Nematoda > Chromadorea > Rhabditida > Rhabditidae > Pellioditis > Pellioditis papillosa. The sequence goes on from JAQGAV010001246.1 coordinate 3,711, forward strand.
TCTTCGACTGGGAAGTTGAGAACGGTATCAGAGTTTGCAGCTATTGTAGATAAGCTGACCTTTCTAGGATAGAAATCGGCGTATTCGTTTTCCGTATAGACGTAGGAATATAGAAGGCGTTATGAACTTTGAACTTCTTTATGATTCTGATCGCTACAAGTACTTACTCTACAACTGTGACAAAAACTCGGATAAGTACTTTCGGGTTCAGAAAAAGTTGTCGCTCATTTTCACTGGTTACTCTCTGGGCAGCAATTATAATGAAGCAGTTTGTAAGATTTCCGCAATTTCATTATCATTTACTTTCTTTAAGCAGTCAATATGAACATGCCGGAAGTTCGTAGACATGCTCAATTCATGTTCGACGCTACGAAAGTTCTGCACACCCGGAAATTCAACGAAGGTCTTTTGAAAGTTTTCTACATGGGAAAACGGAGTTGCGCTGTAATGCCGATTAACTCTCAGACTACTGTGACACAAGTCTATAAGTTTTCCGAATGGATATTTAGTTCCGCTGATGACAGTTTCGGATTATATGTTGGTAATATAATGACTGTGATGGATGGATCAAATAATATTTTATTTTAGACGGGCGACGCCTGGAAATGGGATCTTCCTATTCCGAAGTCCTTTCAGCTTATGGTAAAATGCCATGGACGTTTGTCACTGATAATGTTCAGTACAACAACTATTTATCAGAATGGTTTGAACTCATTTCAATTAAGATCGCTAATGTATGTACTTTTAGCTGTTCGTCTGCTCTCAAATGGGTTCCCATCTTTTACGAAAACACTGAAGAGCTTCATTCAAAGGCTCTCGCGTGTGAAACGGAGCTTAAAAAACTTAACTGTGAAAGTGCTCAGTCACATGAAGACGTTCAAAGAAAGAAGAAATTGGAACATAGATTCAGCAGGTGGCTGCTGGATTTCTATAATGCCTACAGTATACAAAAAGTTTCAGTAGTTTGAAATCCATTGTTGGTTTATTGCTGTACTGTTATTGATTGATATAAAATGTTAACTTGGCCTTTGTAGTTGCGCATTGCTCATTGACTATTGAGTGGACTTACCTGTGAACCAGCTAAGAAGTTTTGCATACTTTGTTTTAGTTTTCAGGCATTAACATCGTCACTAACGAAATGTTAACACGCTCGAAAAAAAAGCAACTTTGGGTAAGTAAGCTTTTCCCCAAAAACTGTATATTGAAATATATTTAGGAATCTCAAGTTTCAGCTGGTCTTTCCAATATAGAATGTGACGGCATTTCGACAATTGTTTCTAACAAAACTAGTAACGCAGGAAAGGTGATCGTACATCTTTATTCTTTCCTACTTCGTGTTTTTTCAGACAGAACTTGAAATAACGAGCACACCCGTTAGTCGTTTTGTCAAAAGAACCAAATTACGTCACTGCAAAACCTTTAAGAAGGTTGTACACATGGACTTTCATTAATCGTTAATTAATTTTAGGTTTCAGTCATTTTCTCTTCTCCAGAAAGCGATGGAATGAGCGATTACGATAAGATGGTTTCACGTTGTGAAAATTGTTCCGATGAATTTGACCTACAGCAGTGGGATTTAGAACTCGCTTTGCAGTATATTGAGAGTGCACAAAAAGCACTTTCAGATAAGGAATTTGCTATGAAGAGTCCCTGCCAGGTTTCATTTGACTTTCGTTCTCTTATCATTTATTCATATACTACAGGTCTCTAAATCCGCCGTCAATAGCAAACCGTGCAAGACAAGCAAAGCTTCTGGAAAAAAACGCACCAAGAAACTCCTTCATGCTGTTTCCGAAAACTCCTCGCCTGAATGGAGTCTAGAAGATGCGGCAAAAGCGTTGCTTTCATGCGATATAGACGATCCGTTTCCACGAGAAAAGTATCCATATTTACTGAAGGATATCGCAGCAAAAAAGGTTGGTCACTATTTTCCAAACACATATATATATATATTGTATCAGGCCGGAGTACATCAACCAAGTATGTTATCTTGCGGCTACATTCAGAGATCTATAGATGAACTACTGGCACGCCGAAAACTCAACGAGGAGTGGTTTCAGTATAATAGGAGAACTCCTTGGACGAAGGATTGCTCGCTTTCACCATTTGCATCACCAGTACGTAAAACTACAGCTAATTGACCAAGCACTGGACCATTTAGAACGTTATTCCGAGCAGGGAGGTTGTGAAGAAAATATTCTCTATCAGGGAGGCAACTGTTGAAGCATTTCCGGTACCCGTTAATGCAATGGTATATTTATTATTTATGTCTGTTGTTAAATATTGATTTATGTAGAACCCTATTAACCTGGTGGTTTATTACGGTTCCTCTCGGTTCGAATTGCTTTTGGTCGGATGTGATTCGAAGTCGGACCAATTTTATACCATTATGCCAAGAATTTTTTCTTTATGGAATGGTCAACTCTATGGATTGAATGACAGAATTGGTACTATAACATTGATTTACTTACTAATATATACTATTTCAGCTGTTACTGGAAGAACAGTGCCACGTTGTTTCCGCAAATTTGCTATAAACGCAGATATGATTCTCAGTCAAGAACAAGACGTTATAGAAGTAATCTTCTGTTATGCTGATTATTCCTGTCTGCTTTCCGTTGATGAAAAGACCACTGTTATGGAAATAATGAGCTACTGCTTATACTTTCTTCCGATACACATTAATGGAACGACTATACACGGAATACAGATATTTTCAGGTAGGAGTAGTTATTTGGCTTTTGCTCATTTTTACAACTTAGATGCAGATAAGAGTACTCCACTCAATAGCGAAGCCACCTATGGGAATGTAGTGGATAAATTCGGTAAAGTCGCCTGGTATGTCTTCTATGCTGATGAGAATTGCGATTGGGATGTGACCCAGCTTGACTTGCCCGATAAAAACATTGTGTAAGTGCTTGGACTATGCAACTAGCATACTTTACTATTGCTTTTCAGTTCCGACTATATGGACAAATGGGACAACGATGGTTTCTCGGAAGATTCTAACGAACATAGCAATCTATGAACACTTGTTATTGTTTTTGTTTCTCATACTTGTTATTGTTTTTGTTTGCTACTGATTGTTGTTTTATTTCAGAATAAAGTCTGAAAAGTTTACGCTTTAACTACTTCATGTATTAACTGTTTGTGTTACCTTTTGAAAATTATTGTACTATTTGGTAGATTATTTAGAGTTAAGGTAGAAACCATCTTCGGCATACAATCCTGCTGGCAGAATGAATGTAAAATGTTTCCGCATAGGAACAAGCGAGTGAGTTCGGTTTTCATTAGGGGTATAGTTGTTCTATTACAGGTCGGCAGTGAATCGGTTTTTGGGATGTACAGTTTCAGATCAAGAGGACATAAATTTGTTCGATTTGAAGGATATTGGTTCCACTAAAGAAGAAACCGTTAACATCCACTTTTTCCCGGACAATTTAAAATGTGTCTTGGCAAATTTACCATCTGAAGATGTTTTGCAACAGCACCAGAAAAAATGTCGCCAGCTTGATGGAATGAAAACAAGCGAGGAGAGAAATGCTTTTGTTAGTAAGTTTATCCAAGCATAACATTTAATGTAAAGGGAGTGTTCAGAAAAAGAGTTTCTGCCTCTACAAAATGATAGTGGATTTCTGAAAGGAGTTTCCGGCATTCTCATGGTAGACACCACTTTTGGTGTGTCACCGTGGTATGTTTCAGTTGCTTACTGTAGTGTGGAACATTTCTCGTATGTTATGCATTATCAATGATTAAGCATTGATTGTTTTCAGAACGAAAAGATCACAAAAAAATAGGTTCCTCCCTATTGCCCTAGCTGTTCACGTTCGCTTGGGAATGACTGTTCATGTCGCATTCGCTTCGGCTTTAGACAACATGATGGACAGTATATGTATAGAATTTCCGCAGTACAGAAAGAAGCGATTTTCGTGTCTCCTAACCGATGTAGAAACTGATCTGAAAGTTTACAAGAAGGTACTCTCTATGTGAAAATCGATTAACTCGGAAAAATATACAGACTATTGTTTGCGAAAATGCTGTCCGTCTGTCATTGTATACGCGTGCAAACAAGTCGATCAACATCAATGACAATTTCGAAGCGGGGATAACATCCCTTACTCCGATTGCAAACTCTTTGGAGGGGTGTAATAATCAACTTAAGAGGATCTTCAACTGGAAGGAAGCTCTACATGTTTCACTTCCAAAGTTTCTGAAGTTTGCCGAAGGTAAGAAATAAAGTGGTTCTTGGAAATATATTATATTCAGATCAACTAACTCTGTTTTCCGACCTCCTAAAACAAAGGGACAACGATCGGTCTTCGGGCGAAGAAGGCTCTCAGAGTAGCGATGATAGACAACGACCTTGTTTATATTAACTCTTTCTTGTTAATGTCGTTCTTTTTTTCAGTCTGAAAAGTTAGGGAAACGATTTTGTATTGTGTTTATTGTTTCAGTTATATTAATGTTACATAAACATTGTACTGTTAATTCGAGTGCGGTTCTCAAGTGTTGGATTATGCTTTATTCCATAATATATCGATTATTTTTTCACCGGTAGACTATTCCCACATTATTCAGCCAATGCTGAATAACAAAAGCTGCAATGATGCTCTATTGGATATGGTTTCAGTCGTAAAGCCAGAAATGAGAGTTGTTTCAGAAATGATGAATATGTCAATTGATGGTAGATTAAACTTGATATTTGTTAATCAGTGAATTACTTTTAGGACATGGTATAAGGAAGCCAGACAAGATAAAAGCAGAACCGGAACATTTCTATTCCGTTCAATGTAATAATCCATATTCTACTCGCTAAAGATAAACGTGTTACAGATCCCGATACTCCGTTGCAACAACAAATGGAGCCGGAGTTCATCATCAACTCAAATATCGTTGATGTTTCCTCGAACAGATTTGTTTCAGTTTGTTCACCTGCATATTTTGAACAGTTCTATCCAAACGAATACACCATATCCGTGCAATGGGCATTTGTGACAATGAAGTAAAACCTGTTTGACTGTTCAATTCAATAATCCAGATGTTTAGTGAGAAAGAAAAATATGCTCCCTTTCTATCCAATATAACGAATGAGATTCCACCAACCGGTTGGGATTGTTATAATGATACTGGCTGTTTCGCTATTTGCCGAAGAGAAGAAGAAACCCTCTATTCCTTGAGAGGTCAGCTTACACAGCCATTTTATGTATAATATATACTTGCAGGGCCTAGTTTGATCACTGGTATTCCGGGGCATGATACTTCGGTTATGACAATTGCGTCAAATGTCGGAGATTTTATTCGAACAGTTTATCTGTTTGAGGACCCCCAGTTTCTGTTAGTTCACTATGTTAGAAACGTAAGGTTTTACGTAGTCCATTTCATATCGTGTCTTTCAGGTTAACAGATTCACAATAATTGATTAACTTCCGGATAAAGACAGCTATGGATCCATAAACTTTCCTGAGGCGTTTCAGTTTTTGATACAGTTCGTACAAAATGCTTCCTTATAAAGCGTATTTTTTAGAGAGAATCGAACTTTGAAAAAGTTTCCGACTCTCGCCCACGGGCAGCTGCCCAACTATCTTTTCGCAGTCGAATCTAAAGAGGAACTGTTTAATAATACAGCAATAGCATGTGATGATGGCTTATCCTGGGTACGAAAGATTCAAAATAGAACAATCGCTGCTCCCAAATGGTCTGCGCGATATTTGTTGCAAAGCGATATTGACCAAGGATTATATCGTCCATTCACCGAGAGTCAAATAGCTAATGAAGATAAAGCAAACGTTATACGGTTTCGGCACCAACGTGCAACTCATCCTTCCTATCCTTTGCATAGAAATGTGAGTTCACAGTAATTTAGATATTTAATTACCAATTATAGGTATTCTTGTTTACGTCATATAACGATATGAAGAATATCGTTTCAGACCGTGTAATATATCAATATATTGTTACCGGAGATACTTCTGGATGCTCTCTAGAGTTAGTGTTTTGGGCTGTATTTATATCCCAACTGTTTTAGAAATACTAGTAGACGAGGAAAGCCAAAAACAATTCGCTTAGTTCGCCAAGCTATGAGATGTCGAAATGTAGACGAAACAAAGGAATTTCTTGCCACGTTTGAAGAAGTCAAGGTGGAGTCACGCACAATATGGAACGCCGGAAGAAACAACAAAGTTCCAACATTCAAGCGCAAGACTGTTGGAGACAAACAACAAGTTGATATAATGGAGCTTGTAAAGTCAACGTTAACTGGAGCAGGCGGTTTCACGACAATAGACAATAGTAAGTCTGTTCACTTTTTGATAACAATAATCATATTTTAGTCAGCAAGAAAAAAACCAGCTTTCATATCCAGTTACTGCCAGAAAATTTCAAATGTGTGGTGGCAAATTTACCATCTAAACATGTCTTAAAAAAGCACCGGCAAAAATGTCGCCAGCTTGATGGAATGAAACTACGCCAGGAGAGAAATGCTTTTGTTAGTAAGTTTATCCACGCATAACATTTAATGTAAAGGGATGTTTAGAAAAAGAGTTTCTGCCTCTACAAAATGATAATGGATTTCTGAAAGGAGTTTCCGGCATTCTCATGGTAGACACCACTTTTGGTGTGTCACCGTGGTATGTTTCAGTTGCTTACTGTAGTGTGGAACCGTTCGCGTATGTTATGCATTATCACTGATTAAGTATTGATTGTTTTCAGAACGAAAAGATCACAAAAAACTAGGTTCCTCCCTATTGCCCTAGTGTATCACGCTAGCTTAGACATGAGTATTCATGTCGCGATCGCTTCAGCTATAGACAGCATGATAACAAGATTATGTCTGGACTTTCCGCAGTACAGAAATAAACGATTTTCGTGTCTCCTAACCGATGGAGAATCGGGACTTAGGGCTTATAAGGAGGTATGCTCTAAGTGAAAATATATCAATTCGGGACAATTTTCAGACTATTCTTTGCGAAAATGCTGTCCATCTGAGGTGTTCCATCCATATGCGGGAAAACATGACCAACCGTAATGACAAGGTTGACACTAGTGAAGTGTTTGGCGTTGTTACCCAAAAGCATGTGCAAGCAGTTGCCGTTGATGACGACAGTTTTATTCGGGACACCAGACCAAAGAAGAGCCGAGTGCTTTCTGACTGCCTTCTAGGCGCATATACTAAAGCGGAGTACGAGCAGCTTAAGACAAAACTTCTAACGAACCCTATGGTTCCCGAAATTGTTAAGAAATAGTAAGTAAATTACTTATGTCTTCATGCTATCTTGTCTTTTTAGTGTTACCAAAAATCAGATAGAGTTGTTTGAACACTACAGTCTAAGAAAGCGGTTAGAAGCTGGGATGATAACGCAGTTTCCGACTACAAACTCTTTGGAGGGGTTTAATAATCAACTTAAGAGGATCTTCAACGGGAAGGAAGCTCCACATGTTTCACTTCCAAAGTTTCTGAATTATGCCGAAGGTTGGTTAATAAAGTGGTCCCTATTTAATATTATTTTCAGAACAACTAAATGAATTGTGTCGAGCTGTTATGGGTGAATCTTGTAAGGTTGTTTACAATGGTAATGAATGTTGGAATCAGCTCGACTATGAAGAAAGAACGCATCTACTAGGGACGTTAGGACTTTCTTTGCCAGTCGACAAAGACTGGAACACAATATCATCATCGTTTGTCCAAGGTATTCTTCAATTTAATTTCAAATTTTATACACTGATTTAGTTGTCACAGCTGACAGGCTCGGGAAAATGCGCACTCTCTTCAATGATTATATTATACAGCACATTACTCCTGAATTGGTCACTCTGGTGTATTGCAGTAAAACTAAACCGGAGTCGTTTATGCTGCTCGTCACAAAATCAACTGATGCTATTTGTACAAAGTGCCATTCAGGTTGCAAAGAAACAACGATTTGTTGCGATCATCAGTAAGTCATGATAACTTGTTACTTGCCCATATAAACATTAAGGTTGTTATACTTCATAAGTCTGGATGAAATTGAACGACAACTTTTTGTCAGAGGCCATCTAACTGTTTCCGCTCAGAAAAGGGTTCTTGTTGCTACAACTGCTCGAGGAACTGGTAGCAAACGGAGAGGGAGACAAGTTTCGAAAGGAAACTTTTCTAGAAAAATTGATGATATCGTTGAGTTAGTGGATACAACCATTTGTCTATATTATTCAGTCTATTTAGTCGTTCAGTGTCATCAGAGAGGTCCACCAGTGTTTCAGTTGCTCCTGGCAGCGAACTGCGAACAGAAGATTATGAACTTTCCGATGATGACGAAGGAGAAGAGTTGGCAGAAGGAGGAACAGATTTCAGTCTTCAGTCTGGCAGTGAACTATCCGGAGAGGAAGACTCTTTTGCTGAAAAGGAATTCGGAGAAAGCCGAACTCTTCAAAATGAGCCGGTCGAATCACCAGACTTATTTGTTGATTCACCCCAATCTGCGACTATGGGAAACGATAGTACTTTTGTTGAAGAAGAAGTTGTTCGTTTGGGATTTCCGCAACGCAGAGTGCGTAAACGCAACAGGCTAGTTCTAATTTTAATATTTATACATTTTATTATTTCAGTGATCCATTTAAAAGTCCCAGTGTTTGTTGCACACCAATGCGTAAGGTCAAGAAACGTGTTCGATTTGAGGTTGTTTCAGCTGGGTAAGGATATATGCATTTTAATTATTACATACATACTTTAGGCAGGAAATTATTCCACATCCAGCTACTGGAAGGGGCCGACCGCGAAAAAAGACGGTTTCAGCTAAGTAAGGATATGTGCATTTTAATTATTACATACATACTTTAGGCAGGAACTTCTTCCACATCCAGCTACTATAAATGAAGGAATGAAGAGACTTAGGAAACGGACCGATTCGGAAACTTCATCCATTGCAACAAGAGTTTCATCAAAAAGAAAATCTCTTTAAGTTTAAGATTTGTTCCTCCGCCGATGGTATACGATTGAAAATAATCTTGCCAATAGTTTTCAGTTGTTTCTATGCTTTTGACTTTTGAAACGTATTTGATTTATATTTGTGTTTAAACCGTTTGGTTTTCCGTTTAGTACCCAAATAAAATGTACGTTTTCCACTCTTTTATTGGCTGTCTCTGTCGATCTGTCGACTTGTTTCTGGGTTTCTGTTTAAAACAACGGAGTGCACCGCAGTGTGCAAAATATCTGTGCGGTGTAGAGTATTGGATAGTGGGGATCTTAGAAGGTGTCACAGATATTTCACCTGTCTGAATTTCTATATTTCTTATTTTGTCGATTATTGAATATTTACTTATTTACATTAATTCAGGGTTCGACCTTGTATCGGTTCGTTTCAGACTAAAAGTCTGCTCACAAGAAGCTGCCAGATTTCAGGTTTTCAGCTACTCAGGTACTCACTTGGATAATCCTGTTTTCCTGTTTACAAGGATACGCGTGCTTTTGATTGTTTAATTTGTCTATTAGTATACATAATGCAATGCTACGCGTGCTTTTGATGGTTTAATTTGTCTATTAGTATACATAATGCAGTGCGGGTTTTAATATTTGAATTTATATTCGTTGTATTATAGGATGTATGACGTAACCGATTTTGTTGGTCGCTTCAGACATCATCGTTTGGATCCAGAGAAATATCCCTGGGAGCGTTGGACTTCAGATGAGGGGAACTACGTAATTTGATTAAATTGTTTCATACGTATATAATTTATTTTAGAGATACTTCGTAGACAAAATGTTCAAGAAATTAGGATTATTTTATCCTAAAATTCCAAGAGAGGATCTACGCTTCCTCGCTTATGAACGAACAACGACCGGACAAGAATCTATCAACTTTGACTACATTCAATTGGCCATGTCACACCGAAAGAAAAGTTTCGGCCAATTGTGCATTGAATGGGTTCATCATGATCGTCGTATGTCTTCTTTCGAGCTCGTCTTGACCCATTTCGAGCTGGAGGAATTTCGCAAATGCTCCAAAGTTCGCTTGCGTGTCATCGTTATGATGGACGATATCTTTTACCAGAAGCATAGCGGCTATTTTCAGAAAAATGAATGCAACTATTGTATTCGTTTAAGCTGTCATATGACATGGGTTTGTCCATTGTGAGCCAGTCTATATGTACATTTGTAACTTGTTGCTTTAGGTTTCCGGATGAACGCTCGCGCCTTAGATGGTGTAAAGACAAGAACGCCTGTATAGGATGTGGAGAGAACAGCTGCGAAGTCGGAAGAGCTCACCATGAAAATAAAATTGTGTGTGCTAGCTGTCCCACTATGACGGACCACATTGGTTGGCGTTGTGCCTCCAAAAAGCGCAATGAACAGATGCGAGATGTCATTACTCGCTACACTGGTTGCTGGGTAGCCACCAAACTGTGGGAAGATCGTCACCTGTACAACTTGCTAAGACAGCTCTGCGAGGAGTATGTAAGTTTAGTTGTGTTAATTGTAAATTCATATATTTTCATAGGACTTACCCTGCCCATCATGGGAAGACATGATCGTATGAAGTCATTCAGTGCTGGCAATTTTTCAGAATATACTCGTGCTTTTATTTGTTTTGTTTTCCGGAATCGATCGTTTTCCGGTTTCAGATGTTTTCCAGATCAATAAACTTGTTTTGTTGTACTGGTCAGGGATTCACAATGTTTGCTATATTGGCACAACTATATTTACATTTTTGTGTATGTATATATGTTATATTTTATTTAGAATGGGTGTTTACTTCACGAACAGAAGCGACATGGAATTACATGTTTCGTTTCTGCTGAACAATAGCTTCAAGAGGGGTTTCGTGATTTCCATTGGTCAATTGGAACATTTTAATTATGTTCGCATGGTTTCAGAAGTATCTGATCTCTTATCTGACTGTTTGTTTATTGAATTTTAATAAGTTTACTCTTTGTTTCAGATGTGACTGATAATTCTGTTGTTTTCCGAACTTTCCATTTCTACGTACCTGGAATTGGGGTTGAACGCAGTTTTCCTTTATCGGTTAAGCTAGAAGACGAGTGTATGATGAAAAACGGTTCGAATGGATCGCGCTTAAATTGTAAAAAAATGGTTTAGGCCAACCAGTCTTGGTACTGAACCAGCTGAAGGAGTTTATCTTCAATATTCGCCATTTTGGGCGTCCTCTGTTAACCGGATTGAATTTGTCCCTAATTCAGAAGTTCTCCAGTTGGAGCCATGGTCCGGTTGCTCAATTGATTTTAAATGTAGGGAAAGGATCCGTTCCTCTTGTAGATGGTATGTTTTTTTCTTAATTACTTACCAATGATGCCTGATTTAGACAAGTCTGTGAGATTTGATGCAGACGGAATAGCAGCCCTTGAAAAAGTAAATGACGAGGATGCATTTCGAAAACATGCTGAGAAAAAGAATCAAGAAGATCAACAGAGTGCTCTTGCACATTTGGATTTACATTTTCAGGCACTCTCGACTATTGGTAAATTTATATATCCCATTATTATCTGAAAATACTTATTCCAGAAAACAAAGCTCAGAAAAAAGCCGAAGATAATGTGATGCAACCTCCGCGACAGAAACTTTCAGACCAAGAACAGGTTAGCATAGGTGTCCATTATTTAAAGATATACGTACCTACAGGCTGATATAATTGAAAAAGTGAAGAGCGAATGGAAAATCGTTTTGGACATATCCTTTGAAGATGCTTTATATCTGCACAATGAAAAAAACGCTACCATTCGAGAAGGATCATGCATTAGTCTCAATCCGAAGTACGCTCTCTTGCTTCACAAATGGACCAATGTGTCATTGGAGGAATTGTGCTGCTTGTTCTATCGGAAGCGGTTTGATTCGAGCTTTCCGGTAACAGAAATAAAGCCAGCAGTAAGTGTAACAAGTTTATTTGTTGTAAGCTATAAGTTTATAGATTATGGATACCTTCAATGGAAGGACAACCGCCTTTAAAACGGCTATTCTAAAATTGGATCACCTAGATTTTCCGCTTAACTCTGATCCCGGACAATGCGTGTACTGCCACCTTATTGGCGTTCATCCCGGAGAACATTGCCCCATCGAATACACAAGAGCAATGCGTCACAAATGTATTAATGGGCAAAAGCGGTAAGATTAAATAGTTGATATCGCTTTGCAGCTATTTATTTCAGATGCCTTGGTTGCCATAAGCTTGGATGTACCAAGGGTAAAGCTATCCATATTCCACCTGGAATTTTTTGCCGGGCGTGTGCACATACTGATCACATTACCGGAGCATGTGCCGATGGTAACAAGTGGATGATTTTCAGAAAGGCCATCATGAGACAGCAGTTTATTATTAGCGCCACCCTCTGTTGGAAAGAGGATGATGTCGAATTGATCATGAACCACTGGAACGAGGCAGGACACTTTTGGAAGATTCGTTCGGGCTAAGATGGATAAATAGTTTCAGTTAAACATTTCTTATTTGTTGGTTTTTATTGAATTTTGGTTTCTGTTAGCTTTATTTAATAAACTGTTTAAGTGAAATTTTCTTAATATCCTTTGTTCTATACAGTTGCATACTTTTATCACATTATTGCGTATCTTATTATTCCTTTCCAGAATGCTCAGGGTTAAATTCCAACCCACGAATCTGGCAAAGTGTTTTAAACATGGTGATAACAGTATTCTTGAATCCTCATCCGTATTCCCTGTCTCGATTAAAGGAGTTTGCCATTTTGACGGAGAGCAAGCATGACGATAGTTCGTGTGCACAATATTATGACATTTATTAACTGTTTTAGAGTTTCCGATGTTTATTTCACTCTCCTGGGAGACTGGGTCGATTTCAGAAGAGAATATCACTAGAATGAAATATCTAGTTTACGTTACTGAATCGTCCTTAAAATCTGAAGCTGATGAAACTACTAAAGGTTTTGCTTGTTTTTAGTTTATAGTAATTTTAGTAAAAACTACTTAGGCTATCTCGAAAACCAGCAGGTCCGAAAGTGCTGTTTTATTCGCGGAATTGAAGACCTGTTTCTTAAGACCTCTAGTCCGCCGCTCAATTACAGGCGTGAAATGTCTCGTTTAGAAGCTTTAGAAGAAAGGCGGAAATCACTTGGAAATGAAGCTTCAGGTATATACATTAATCTGTCTTACCTTACATATAGCTCCAGATGAATTTTGTTGGGATACGGACCGCTTTGGTGAAATGCCTTGGGATGCATCTGGTTTCAGAAATCACCCCTTCTTCTCGATCGAGTTTGCAGCGACTCAATGTACCGGTAGTCATGAATTTGTACATATATGTATAGTTTACTTTGTTGCAGGGGTCTCTACTACTGGACTACACATCACCGGCAAGTCTGCGACAACTGGTGATGAAGTTTCACATAAGGACGATTCTAAAATAGGAGCCATCCCAGTTTCAGAATCGGTAGTTCTCCGTTCGCTAATTGACTTTAAGTCTCTGGTTTAGAATTGGACCAAAGCTGTCAGAGATAAATTCAATATATCTGAAAATGTGATCATTGCCGATAGCTTCTTGGAATATTTGGAACGTGGTGACTTCTTTTCTCATGAAGAACTGTTCGTAATGCATCCGGAAGCTTTACTAGTTGTCAAATTGGCATGTGATTATTCTAATCTTGGAGAGGCAGCCGAAGATTGGTACCTTCGCAACATTACAAAAGGAGTTCCCGTTTTGGAGATTGATACGAAAGTAAGTTACGTTACCAAAATCTATTATATGCTGTTCTTAATTTAGATAGCCAGATACATACAAGCGATGGACTCTGAGCGTCTGCATCAGTTGTACATACTATCGGACTGCTTTCCCAGTGAGAATATTCAAACTCTTTCTTGCGAACTTTGTGGCGATCATCACATTTCTAAATGGTGCCCTCGATATTCTTCTTATGAAGATCGCTTACAGTTTTTGAAACGAACCGGGCAAGTTTATCTACATTTTTAGTGAATTATTTTAGTCTTTCAGAGCCGTCTTGCCACAAACTACAAATGGTGAAGAAATCATGGTTTCAGAAGCGTCTAAGGACTGGTTTCCCAGCAACAACAATTCATTTTGGAAACAGTTGCGCAGTCGCATGATTTCACTTAGCTGTCTCGCTAGAGCCACATATAATTGGAAGGCAACAGATCTGGAAAAGATTATCAAGGTCAATTGGTTAGCAGTACCTTTATAACATCTTTTAATAATGTTGTTCAGCCATCGTGAAATAGTCCGAGCTCCCAAGAAGAACCAGGCATAGTTTCAGAATATTTGAATTTTTGTTAAATAAAGTTTATTCTTTTAATTGCAATTGTTTTTCTCAGCACGTTTTTAACGTTAACTATGTTAGCTTTAATTCAATTTGTTTATTCATAAATATGTTTAGATGATACGATTCTTCGACATTAAAAAAGACTACGAGGTTTCAGTGTCTTTATCAGACATTAAATCAACCCGTTCAGCTGGGATAATTCTTGGAGTGGATTCCATACTAACCGATGAAGCCCAAAATCATATTACAGAGCTTGTAAAAGATCTGTCAGTTTCCGAAGGTATTCAAATAATTCCACGAGTCTTGGTAGAAAATATTTCAGCAAAAGTCGTAATGACCTTAAGAACACACAAGTTCTTTGTGCCCGGCATTGGAAATGAACGAGTGTTCCAACTCAAAATGGGTGAAGTTTCAGAAGAACAAGGTATACTGCCATTTAGAGAACACATATTTATTTGATTTTTTTAGATTCTTCTGTTCATGTTTCCGAGCTGCCCCAATTTCTACGTGGAATTCTTTGGCACGGAAGACCTCTCAATGGTACGATTTCGGAAGTGTGGGAGCGAAACGAAAAATGGAGTAGACTTCCTTTTCGTCACTTAATAAACTCTTGCAAGACAGAGCTACCACATGTAGATGGTAATATTTGCTGTCATTATTATAGCTCTCTCAAATATTTAGATATGCCGTTGTTGACCAATGCCGATGGATTGTTCCCTTGCGAATATTCTTCCACCAGTGGGTTCGGTTTATCTTTTTCACTCAATGCTGTCGTCATACCTGCTAAGACACCATACAGTCAGACAGAGCTACCACATGTAGATGGTAATATTTACTGTCATTATTATAGCTCTCTCAAATATTTAGAAACGCCGTTGCCGACCAATGATGATAGATCGTTCCCCTGCGAATATGCTTCCGCCAGTGGGTTCGGTTTATCTTTCTCAATCAAGCCTGTCCTACCTTCTAAGACTCCATACTGTACGAACAGGTGCCCATCTGATTTGGCTGTTGCCAAATTTTCAGCTCAGTCTTCTGAAAAAGGTAACGATATTCAATTGGCAACTTATCATGTTTATTATAGATGAGAACGAATCTTCTGATGATGATGCAAGCCGAAACTCTAACCAAGCGCAATCAACTGGCCTATCGGTTTCAGCTCAGTCTTCTGAAAAAGGTAACGATATTCAATTGGCAACTTATCATGTTCATTATAGATGAGAACAACTATTCATCTGATGAATCAGGCCGCAACTCTAGCGAAGCGCAATCAACTGGCTCATCGGTTTCAGCTCAGTCTTCTGAAAAAGGTAACGATATTCAATTGGCAACTTATCATGTTTATTATAGCTGCAATGATATTTCCAAGAATTGATATGCGCAGACCTGCGAACTGGGAACGATTAGGTGATGTGTTTATTAAAGGTACACAATGTGCATGTTCTAGTTTATTATGGTTATTTTAGACGTTTCGGACTTAAAAAGCCGAATGTTTCCAAACACTCCCGAGGAAATACTTATGCATCTAGCCGACGAAAACTTTCAAGTTATCATGAATGATGGTCGAAAAGAAATGAACCCCGATTTCGTCATTCTAATCACGGAATGGAGCAATCTCGACATATACATCATTTGCCGACAATGGTTCTTCGCCAATATCAATATGTTGGGGAAAGATGAAGAATACTACTCTCTATCTTCAGTAAGAAGTTTACCTTTAACGCTACTAGCTCTTTTCTATCCAGGTCATCCACAAATTCCTAAATTACAAATACGCGAGACGCTTGGAAACGTTGAAACTGGACCAGCTGGACTACGAACCGCTCGAAGAGTTTCCGAATTGCACCTATTGCAAAATTGGCAAGGTACACCCGACAGTGCAGTGTCCGATATTTTTCACACTTGAACAACGTGATTACTTACTGATGCAATATGGAATGTAAGTTTTTCATTACATCTCTTAAATCATTTTTGATACTTTCAGTTGCGCTGGATGTCACCTATATGGTTGCAAAATCGGAAGACGTCGACATGTTTTCATGGATCTTGAATGTGATGTCTGCCACAGCGAAGTACATGTCACTCATGGGTGTGACAACGATCTTTTCTGGAATCAAAGCCCCAATGTTCTCGCTCGGGTTCACTTTATCATGAGTGCTATGCGCACGATTACTTCAGACGATACCTTTTTGGAACTTTGTGAAAATCTGGTTTCAGCTCGAGCCAAGAGAGCTGTTAACGCAGAACCATAAAATGGATATTTGTTGCATATTATATTTTCCGTTTATTAACAAGATACTCGATATTAAAACATGTACACTTTTATTGAATAAATGTGGATAGATAAATGTATGTTAATTCTGAAACCATAAATTGGTAGTCAAATCACAAGCGTGGTTGATAAAGGATTTCTACAAGTCCTTTAGGGGTGTTAGGTGTAACACCTACTATTCCACATCTTTCGAGGGTATAGATTGACATCCAAAAATCCATACGAGACTCAGAATTCTCCGGGCAGCTGGTCTAAAATATTGATGAGTTTAGCTAGTTTATCAGTTCATACTTTTTTAAAGTAAGCTTTTGCCCATTCGTTTATTGAAATCCTTTTCCATCTTCCCGATTCTCTCAGGGCTCTGTAGCAATTGTTGACGCTCGTATTCTGTACGATATATAATCATTAAGCGTAATGTCGTAATTTTTCTCACCTGCCCGAGTAGCGACTTTTCCATCATCAATTGTGGATCGCTGAAAAGATCTTCTATAGTCTTCGAGTTAACTACAAAGAGTTTTCCATTTGGAAAGCTCAACAACGAACTGAAGAAACTGAGAATCAGTGTCTGAAAGGGAATATGGAAAAGGTCAACATAGTTCCTACCTGTAAGATTTCAGACAATCCCAACATAATAGAAGGGTCAACGGACACGTGATTTCTAACTCGCTGCTGATGCCTGAGCAATTGGGAATAGCATCTATCCATTTGCAAGGATCTTATGGCAGAAGAGTTGTTACTGCCGGAAATTTCTAACAAATAAGTTGCCAGTGTTGAAATTCGTACAGGAGATAGACTGGCCAGAAAATTGCTGAAAAAAGGAGATAGATTGGCCAAGAAAGTTGCTGAAAAAAATCATAATCCTGTGAAACTTTCAACATACCTTATAATTTTGCTAATATTTTTCTCCCTATCAATCGATTGAGGCTCTAGCTGAATAATTTCGTGTAGATAGAGGGCTGAAACCTTCAATTCATCGGCAACATAGTTAACCATTAGCCAATAGCAACGAACCAAATGAGAGAATTCATTTGAGTCCTTAATAAACAAATAACGTGTATCACCACTATGAATACCTCATAGCACCAACGTATGTGTTCTGCCGTGTGGTTGATCATCGCGAATCTCAGTATATTTTTGGCAGTTACAATGGATCCATCTAACATCAGAAACTTTTGCCTAAATTAGAATGAGTTTTTAACGTGAACAACAAATCGGCTCACCTTATATACTGCAGTGTATAAACGGAAAACTGCAAAATGTGTGCATTGCCGATTGTTACGTACGACAGAATAACATCGATCAATTCTTCACCCTTGCACATTCGAATAATTAAGGGTTCCAACTGGTTTAGAGTTCGCAAAGAGCATTGCTCATTGAACATATCAACAGCTATAAATGGAGCATAAACTTAGTGATAATTCATATGTCCAACCTACGGTTAGCACCATCACTGAAACATGTATTTTAAAAAACTTCAACAAATGCAGTATTTTATTAACATCAATATGCTTGAGTGATTCATCCTCCAAGATGAGAATAACTAGCTCATCTTTTCCCTAAAAGTTAAAGATTACTGGACAATTTTACAGGAAACATACGGTCGCTTTTATATCATCTATTATACTCTGCAACTTTTGATCCCTCCTCGGAGTTATGAACACTGAATTGCTTGTTGTATATTCGGCGACTAGTTGCTTTATTCCTTTCACCCAAATTTCCCGATTGTCTGATATACCTTCTACAAACACTGTTGGAAATTTGGGATCTTAAATAGCATACGTAACCAAATATAATGGAAATAGCAAACATGTTTCTTTCTGCAAACAAAGGTGATAAGCCGCTTCAAAATAGTCATCGCGCATCTTGGAAAATATAGCATCGTCCAATCCATCAAAATACACATCAAGTTCTTCTGAAAAGAACCGCTCCACGGGATCCCTAAATTATCTTTTATGCATGTGGCACAATCTTCATCTAACCATCCATGTTTTTGCATAAACCTAGATTTGGCAACTTCTGGCGGAAAACAATCTTGAATTGTTGGGCTCTTGGAAGAACCAAGCCGAAACGTGCACCATTCATTCATTGCCAACCTGAAATATTATGTACATGCATAGAAACTAATTATCCTACCTTTCATAGAATCTGAAAC
>JAQGAV010001247.1:0-22358 GCA_034691345.1 Phasmarhabditis papillosa
AAGGAAGTACTAAATCCATGAACGAAATTTCTTGAAAAAACTCAGGCGCATAGATCCGACTGTGCTCTTTTCAATGATATAATCAGAATAAAAATTGGATGAAAAATAAAATTAGGAATCGTGCAACAGACTAAATGAATGGGAAATTTGCATTAATTACTGCTTGTGATGCGCTCCATTGATAAAATATGGACGGATAAGATTTTTGTAGCAAAATGTTGAGCTGTGTGAAAAGAGCAGCCCTTTATTTCGTTTGACCGTTCTGGCGCGCCGTGCTGAACCGATATGACAGTTTTGTGAGCCGCCAGGGTGATTCGAAACAGAATTGTACCACGTTGTCATTTTTGAAGTCCAGCCCGGTATTCTCATACAAATTTCCAGCCCCGTTGCGCCTATTTACTACATCTTACAGGAAACAGGCAAATCGCTTGCATAGAATGGAGCACATTTTCTGCAAATGAGCGCGGATCTGCAGATACGCAGGGCTAATGAAGTGAAAATAACATAATTTATATTGTAGCGCAACGATCAGAGTCATTTAATTTGAAGTAGTTCGTTGGTTGAGTGCAGTTTTAGAGTACGCTGCACACCTTTAAATGAACTGCTTAGAGCAGGTGCAGGTTTCTTAGACATGAATATCTGCTCGCTGTGTTGAGCCAAAACAGAAGTATTAAATAGAAGATTACGGAGGAATCGACACCTTAAATAAATGATAAAGTAAGGAGAAGGTATTTTTTAAGTTTGACGGATAATTGGCCTAAGATCAATGAGCATCCCGAGGGGGAACAACCTTATCCGGAGCAGGGCTGTAATTATACCTAGAGCTAAGGTCAATCCGGACCCATATTCAAGATTTAAGTAATCGTTTTCTATTGTAAAATGCTATAGTTGTTTCTTAATTGTTACAGTACTCTCTTACCTATCTCTGACGTCATAGCTAAGATCAAATCTAGCCAATTGAAATACGTAGTGAACTAGCTTCTCGCAGCTATCCCTTCTAACCATCCACAACTTAACAGCTAACTTTAGAGCCTCCAACTTCACCATTTCATTTTCATTAGCAAAGTTTTTAGCTAGTATTCGGAGCAAATCCGGAGCCATGTGGATAACCTGAAGATAGCATTATTATGTTAGTACTTCAAGAATGGACAACTCTGTGGACCCTAAGTTTTTAAAGCTGCAAGTGAATAGTAGTATACGGTGAGATTCCGTTGGTACTGGCGAGAATATCGCCGTATACGGTATACCATCGTCCACTGGTAGTGCCAAGAAAATCAATAATCGGTGATCAGCATAATGAAACTTTGAACAATACTTGTTTGAGAACGCACCTATTCTGCAGGAGTAATATATTTCAGGGTTGACTCGATTACAAAAAAAAGATTTTAAAATTAAAGTTTTTTAAAAAATTCTGTGGTTCATATATCATTACGAACCGGAGAAGGGCGGTTCGGGCGAGCCGGGGTCAGGCCCGTCTAGGGCCGAATCGTGCCCACCGGTGTACACCGTTTGAGCCAGCCGAGTGGCTCTTTTCTAATATGAACAAACCTTTTCCACATGTGTGGTTACTAGCCATACTACACAGGCTCTTGCAATAGGAGTCTGTATATTATCGATTAGACGAAGTAGCTTGGAGATCAAAGGCACTGGAGCATCGGCATGGAGCAATCTGGAGCAGAACTAGTCAGTAGAGCCCAATACACAGGAGTTATAAGGTTACCTACCTTCAATTTCCTAGGCTAGTAACAAACGCCTTTTGCATAAACATTTCATTTTAAGAGTGGCAACATATTGGTAGCTATTTTGACGCATTGACAAAAACTTAGTTTATACAGCTCATAGGTTTGGATGTTGGGGATCCAAGAAGCCGGACCACACCATAAAATTAGATGTCTTTGTTGTTTGGCTTATCCCAAGGAGCGGCAAAATGTATTCCATCCTTTTTTTCAAAACGACCCCTCGCCCAGGGTACCAATTTTGTGGAAAAAAAAACTACCCCCAATGCGTAGTTGAAACCTTTTTTGTGATCTCTAAAGGACTTTGGTTCATTCTCTTAACACCAATCTTTTTAAAATAATCTAAAGTACGACCCCCTTGCATAATAAATGTTAGCCATAGTCAACATTTGCCGCTCCTTGGCCTTATCCTACCTTTTAAGCACCACAACGGCACTTGATACAACACTTTCATTAGGAGATGCAATCAATTGAACCAATCCGGCAAGACAATGGTCACTAACGGCAGAAACTCTTACGGCACAACGGCCTATTGCCTCAACAGCAGGTCCCGCCAGATTAGACATGGAAACGTAGGTCTAAAGAGAAGCTATTCAGTTGTGCGGAGCAGTGAACGAGATTGAATTTATATAGTCTATAACAAACCAAAGGCCGAAGAGCGCGGTGGTATACATTGGCTTCCACAATTGCGTATTTGTCTTTTTCTGAACATGATACAAAATAAAACTAATACAATAATATTTTTCTGGCATCAAACAAAAAATTGCGCATCGAACCATATAATGGTTTTCCAATTTTTTGCCACATAACGAGCGATATTTCAAACCTTACACAACACCGCGCACTGCAGTCTTCTTTTGTTATGGACTATATTTATACAATAAGTTTTAGTTGCGGGAAGCTGAAGCAGATCAGTTCAAATAATATGTAATTATAACTGGGTTGCCGTCTTTTGCATCTATTGTTGTTAAGCTGAATGTTAGTGACGATTATTCAAAAACAAAAGTGATTATGGAGGATATGATCATACTTTAGCGGTATAGCGGTTTCACATAAGAGCAGTCCTCTAAATGGATTCCTTTAAGACCAGTTAACGCACCTGTAGTTCCCTGAGTATTATATGTACATTTGCTTCTGACACCAAACTGGTCAGAATGTGAAGTTTAAGTTCCCTAACAAAAGATGGATCCGAAGAGCGGACGAAAAATGACTTTAAGAAGGGGTCGAACATATTCTGGAAAGAGGAGTATAAAATACGGTATATAATCATGATATTACAACTAAATTAACCTTATTTTTCACTTTATAGGCTTTTTCATGCATGAAATATAGCATAGATAGAGAAATTAGTGCTTACAAAGCAGAATAGTTATAGGCTAACTTCAAAGAACTAGACTGTATAGTGCGTACCAAAACCTAACCCGGAAGCGCCGGATGTACATTGAGGCAAGCCGTGGTGCAAATTCAGATTCCTTTCTTCCGGTCTAGGTTTTGGTACGCACTATATAAGCAAAAATGAGGGAGTATTAAAGCACAATGAGAGGTAAACGGGCCCCATACTCCGGTAAAAGACCCATCTAAATAGGGTGAGAAGGACCGGATTATGAGGTAGAACACCGTTCTCCAAGTCTACACAAATATTCTATACAACAACCACAGACAACATTTAAAATTCACTAGAGTCTGGAGCAAATACGGCATTTGTAGTATATTATTTTACTTAGATTGCAGTACAGTTGAAATTAGAGTGTGGATATGTGTCCGAGCACAGGTGGTTATCCGGCCCGGCCTGCAATTTTTGAGCCCAGGCAGGCCGGGGTAGGATGGTTCTCAAGACGGATCCTCGTTTTTAAGGAATTAATAAGCAATCCGGCTTGGCCCAACCTTTTTGATCCCCGGTCGGCCGGATAACCACCTATGGGTCCGAGCCTATAAAACTTTCCTTCCCGGGTGCAGGTCAGGAGCCAAAGAAAAATGAAACCGGGTTCCGGGGGGTCCTCGTCCCGATCAGGGAAATTAAATTTACTGACCCGATTCCGCACCTTAGTTGAAATGGATTTAGTCATCTTTTGCTTTATACTGTTTTATGAATATTGTAGAACATGGCCTGTTCCCAGCAAAATAACTAAAATAAATCACTACCCGATCACTAAAAGGCTCAAGAAAAGCGTCTGCATTAATTGGATCTTAGGTTTAGCATATTTAATATAGCAAAATTCAAAAGTAAAGAAGTTCTTTTAAATACGCAATTGATTTATAAAAATGCGCAGAATACACGGTGTCATAATCTTAGAATCCCGGATAAGAGTAAATATTGCACATGGGAGAGTAAATCATGCGGTGAAACTAAGTAGCTGTATAGAATATCTGTGCATGCAAGCCCACTTTAGAAATGGCAAAAGTCCCTTCTTGTACCGGATTTTCCTCGCAGATTGTGGCAATGTTCAATAGAACTACGTACTGAACCTCTCTAGGACCCCGTAGAAGACGGACCAATGCACGGGCAACCTGCAAGGGATACATATAATAATACCAACTATACTCAAATTTAAAAGAGTTAATTAGTAAATCCCACCGGGCACCGTAATTTCCTGAATTTTGGGTCTTTTGCTTATTTATTGCCAAAAGGTCGGAACACCGACAGGCTTGAACCATTTCGAGATGCCGAAATATTAGTCCGGACCAGGTGATTTCCGGAATGACAAAAAAATAATTCCGTAAAACAGAATTCGGAAACCGGAACGAAAAAAGCCGGCAACCGGAATTCCGGACATCCCTGGTCCCGACCATCCCGGAAATCCAGGTTCCCAAATGTTTTGTTTTTTTCTCTTACCTGTGGTATTTGTGACTTAGGAGCAATATGGTAGAATAGTTGAGTAACAGCCATAACCACACTACAGTTACGAGACTAAAATAATCTATTAGACTACTCGTGGTTCTCTTTGCATGATACAACAGGATTTTCAGAAACTTGGTCAGCTTTAAGAATTCAATTACAGAATATTTTAGGGGTCATTTATTCAAAAGACTAATTACCTGCAAAAGTGGTTTGGCCGAGTTTAGAAGCAGCACAATGTCTCCGTCAGGTTGGCCTGTCTTTTCTGGATCAGCTAACTGAGCACGAGCGTAACGAGTAAGCAAATTGATCATTGTCACCTGAAATATAGGAAGCATGAGAAATACGGCATATCAGAAGTATTATTCTTTTGAATATTAGACAACTAAAACTAGCTGCTAATTAAAATATCCATAATTGGTGTTTTAGGTCCAATCGGCAGGCACCGAGTTCTTTTTTCCGAAAACTCATTTTTGTATTCCCTTCGGGAAATGTTGGAGTTCTCTTCCGGCGAAAGGCAATACTTACCTCGGTTTTCTCAAACGGACCGGGACTATAGTTGATATATTTTCAAAATTTGTCGAAAAAAATTGAGAATTTTCAATAATATGTTCGGCCCGGCCCGACCATTCGGGCCGAAGCGGGGCGGCACGATGGGCCAAGCCGGGCAATTTTGAGAACCCCGACTTACCTGTCCCCATTCATCTACATCCGGTAGAACCCGACAGAGAGTCCGATAATGCTTGTGAAGAAGATCGAAGCGTTCGGGACAAATCTAGAGGAAAATGGTTAACTACTGATCTTGCTAACAACGTTTTAAGAAGATTTACTTGTATACTTTGTTTTTTATGCCCCAACCTCTTCATAAGCATAGACTGCTCCACCAAGCACTAGACTTCGTTTATCGGCTAGCAAAAAATCAATACAATCCACAAGTTCCTGTTCCAGGTCAGGATCCAGCGAATAGAGCTTAGGTATAGCTAAGGCAGCCACCTAAAAGTATGGTTAGTTATAGATGATACAGTTCAATAATGGGGAAAGTAGCAACTCTTAACTGAACCCCAGGATCAGCTGGTGGGCACTTTCCTTCAGAAGATCTTTTTAGAAAAGTGATTTCATTATTCAGAATAGCAGGAGTATTATACTCCATCTAAAGCAGATTGTGTTGATTGGTTTTGTATCCTTTACAATAACCCGAACAGTTATATGGCCCTTCTTTTGTTATTACTCTTACCTTTCTAACATATGGACTCATGTCTCTTACTGAATCCTTTATTGCTAGCAGCATAATTGGCGAGATCATGCCAACTCTTATAGAAGACAGGATACGGAGAGCACTAGCACGAATCAACTGGTTTGGGTCCTGAAGGGATTCAATACCGTAATATCCAGAGCCTGTACTACTACTATTACAGTATGCTCAATGAAAATTTCAATGTAATGTTTTTTGGTTAAGGCAGGAGAAAATGTGTGATTTGCAGTGGTTTTGGGCAGTTACATGTGAAGTTACAGCAACTCTTAAATACAGACTTTATTGTCAGTTTGGTATAGTCCACGGATGAATGAGGGATGAACGGTAATTGTGCGCTCGCCTTATAATAAATAGACCTTTAAACTAAATGAGATTTGTCCGTAGACTATAAGTTCATATTCTCTTTCTTTTCCAAAGTTTTTAAGAATTTTCAAAGTGTATTATATTTCACGGAACCGTTGCTCGTCGTGGATATTGTCTCGAATGGCCAGTGTTTTAATACCTTTAACGCTTTCTGGAAAGTAGATATAGATAGTAGTGCAAGATCTTGCTGCTCCTCAGCATAACGGACCAAATAAACGTAGACCAACTTCTTCAGCTAAAATGGAGATTTTCTGTTTTTAAATTTATAGTTTTATCTTTCTAAAAGGAACGGTTAAGGATACTGTAGTATAGACAGGGAGTACTATGTTTATTTATATTGGAAAACTATTGTGGGTATTACGAAAGTTGCTACCGATATCCCGTGAGATACACATAAACTTTGCCAGCTCTTAAGCCGGCTTTTCCCAGTTATCGGAAGAATTGAAATCTTTTGATTCATATGAATATACTGGATTTCAATACATACAGAATAAACAACATGTAACAAGTACACAATCACAATAATACATTTTGCGTTTAAAATCTTTTTCTCCTCTATCTCTTTCCGCTTGTGCGACAGCGCAGGCGAAAGTCAGTCTGGTCCCTGGGCTGGCCACAGCCACCGCCTTGAGCGCAATCTCGCCCCCTCTCTCTACTATTCGTATGATTACTTAATCGCTACACTAACAAATAAATATTATAAATCTACAATTCTGTATTCAATGCTATTATATATTAACTACCGTTACCAAAATAGTATAAACACTTGTGGTTTATAAGGGGTTTGCATTCAGTTTTAATTAACTTTCCTTACCTCAACGTTCTTGGCGGCGACATTTTTTACCACGGCAGGAAACAGCTCTGATACATCTTTTCCCTTTGCAATAAGCTGAAATGTAAGCTTATAGAGTAGTTTAAATACTGCAGTGTTCTCATTTACGGGGTTCATTAAGTCGAAAACTGAGACGAATATATTCCCGAAGGAAGCATATGATATAATACGTAAAAAACATTTGTTCAAGTTATAAGATAGATAAGTTTATATACACAGTGTCTAAATAGGTTAAAGATATATATGCTGTTGAGAGCAAATAAGCTACGCGCGGCATGTTAAAAATAATTGAATTCTTCGGCCGTCTTGCATTAGAAGTGCACAGCAGCAGAGCAACAACACATGTCAGAGTTATATTAGGCTAATGTTACTTACATTTATGATTCTTTTCATAGCATCGACTTTTAAATTGTCTTTGCTGCTATCCAACATAGTCCTTAGGTCGGCAAACTTCCTATAATTCTGAGCTATCTGGTTGTAAAACGCATCGTTTATTTGAAATGAAATGAAAAAGTTTTATGCTCACTTTTACCGTTTCGTTCACGCTATGCTGTATTATTTGATAGTATTCACAAACATTTAGAAACAATAAGTTAGCTTTCAATTTCTAATGATTGATGTGCTATGCAGTTTCGTATTCAATGTGATATATGTATATATATATATAAATATAGTTAGCCTCTAGTTTTATGTGTATGGTTCATCTTATAATTCTGATTACTTACGTTCTGTTATCCAAGATAACACCTCCTTCGGCGATTTCCATCTCGGGGCTCGTCAACCCCTCTGGAAAGGACATCCGCATCTAAAAATAAGTTACATAATGACCGACTAATAGCATAAAATAAAAAGATGTTCGAACACAACGTTGCGAAGAATACGACAAAATCAATAAAATCTTCTTCAATTTTAAGGCACAATGACAATGAGGATACGTAGGCGTTCAAATATCACTGAGGTCAGACTCTTGATAATGAACTAATGAGATGCATGAAACTGTACATAACGAGGTCAAACTTATGAAAACAAATAGTTAATGAGCAATTTTATATAAATGTATTTAACAACAAATGGATTGAGAAAAAACAAAATGTCACCCGTAGAACTGCAGGGGCTTCAAAGTTATGCAGAAAACCTAACAGGATCATAGACAGTCTGATACTAGCGAATAATGTCAAACAATCAATACTCTATTGAAACCAGAAACTGTATAAACAAATAATAATAAAAAAATAATAGACATCTAGAATAACAATGAGATTGTAGAAGAGAGAGAGAAAAGATCGAAAGAATGATATCACAAATTGAAAATAATTAGACCCGAAAATTGAACCTCACTGGTTATAAGAACCAACAGCAATAAGCAAATTCCGCCTAGTGAAATGGAGGCCCGTCACCGGAGTTTGTTTTGTTGGATATGAGAATATATTGAAGCCAGGACAATTAATCCTAAACGAATGAATATTTGAGGAAGAAAATTAAACCAATACAAGTAAATGGTATTTATGAATAAAACCTACTTGGGGTCAAAGTTCTGCTCATTCTGATTTGCGTTTGCTGCTATTAAATTATCCAACGAATAGATGGAAACATTAGAACCACCATATGAAGCAGCAAAAGTACCACCATCTCGAGAAAAACTAATCGCTGCCTGTAAGTATCAGATAAATAATACCACTTTAAACATTACGTACCATTGTTCCATTAACAGATCTAGTTTCAGCACCGGCTAGTCGATTATAGGCAACATCCCAGACACAAACAGTACCGTCCGCTGCAGCAGATGCCACGTAACGCCCACAGGGAGAAAACTAAAGAAAGCAATGTGTAAGAACAGATATGGAATAGTACCTTTACTCCGCGAATGGCAGCCTTATGTCCAGTAAATGTCCTAACACATGCTCCAGAAAGGACATCCCATATTCGAATATAACGATCATCGCTTCCTGGAAGAATCATAGTTTAAATATACTCAATTCAAAGTAAATGAATAGGCAAATGCTAAAAAAATATTCAAGAGAAGAAAACAGTGAACACAGTCTTTCAACTTCCCAATTGTCATAGGTGGAATACCGAGTTGAAATACAGGGAGGATCTCTAAATTTTTGCCTCCGGATTTCTGTAGCGGACCCCCGGAAATCGAAGAATTTTTTAAATAATGATAACTTATAAAGATCATAATAGCGAGTCCACCATGGGAAAAAGTCAAAACAAGTGAAGAGACCCTCATCTTTACGTTGAAATTTATCAGGGAGGACCCCCTAATTATGACCACTTAATGTTGATCGACTTGGACTATTCTGCCTATGCTAATTGTATTTACATCCATGTATAGCAAAAAAAAGAAGATGATTATAGTTTGAAAACTATACCTCCAACGATGTAATTGGAGTTGGGATGAAAATCCACGGCGCCCACTTGACCAAAACTATCCGAAAATATTCTCAGTGGTGACATGCGGTCTGTGCACCATAAAACTGCACATTTGTCGGCACCTCCGGAGCAGAAGTAATATCCACGTTCACAAAACTTCACCTAAACTGAATTATCGAACCGGTTCCAAATAAAAAAACAGACCTGCCATGCCGGCATACTCAGCCTGTAGACCACTACGTTTTTCTGGGTGTCGGTACTCCAGAGACGTATGGTATTGTCACGTGCAGACGACACGATAAGTCTTTTATCCGTTGAAAAATTAACGGAGTAAACTGGTCCGCCGTGTCCCTGAAGATTCATAACTTAAAGAATTCAAGAAATTATAATAAAAAACCTTCAACGAAGAGTGAGAAGAAGCAGTCAGTTTATCATATAGCAGATCATCTACATTGTCCACATCTACGTCTATCCTTTCCAGTTCTTCAATGGGTCGCATAACTCGTAGCTTGTTTGTGTCGTCAAGCGCAAACAGATTTATCGTGGAATCACCATATCTTAAATAAAGTGTTAACTAGATAAAGCTATTATTAGAAATACCCCATAGCTAGGAAAGATGCATCTTCAGACATGTCAGAACTTGTTACACCGCCATGAGCATTGAGTGCTGTGAACATACAAATTGAAGGAGGCGAGTCTTGAGAAACCAGTGTCAGTTTAGCCGCATCCTAAAATAGCAAGTAAACGGAGAAAGTTAAAAATATGATTCGAGAGCGTGTGCGATGTAATACTAAATACGATGAATAGCCGATGTACGATTCACGCACGAGAGATTTAAAAAAAGTCAAAACAATTTGAATTGAAATAGGCTTACTTGAATTGCGCGCTTCTTCTCTTTACGATATACCTCACTGAGAGGTGGCAATGGTATCCGTTCTGGCAAAGGAGCCGCAGCAGCAGATTTCTTCGAATCTTTTGAACTCCCATCTTTTCCTTTTGCTCTGCGTTTGTCAATCGCTTGGGAAAGTTCATCCCTGATCACACCATACATCATCTTAAAACAAATTGAGACTAAAGGGCAAACGATCTTACCTTGTGTCTATGGTGGTTTTTGTTTATTTGTCCTAGTAGTCCACCCATCTGACATTCAATACTTGATTTTAGTTTAGACACTACATCCGCTTCTAGGAAAATTGACAATTAAATTAATGTTCAAAGAAACACTAACGTTCAATTACTATGCGATCCTTGATTACTCCTTTGATTATAGGAATTCGACTTAAAAATAATTCAAGAGGTTGAATACACGAGCGGGACATTCTTACAACGTATTGGTTCTTGCTATAAAATAAGAGTTATCATAGAAAAAATGCAAAATAAACTCACGTGATAACCTGCACGAAGAGACAAGAATTAGCCTGATGAATATTTTGCATTCTACTCATTTCATCAACTTGCTCACTGTACGCGGAGGGAATACTACCATGAAACCGAGTGAAAAAATCCTTTGCTGGAAAACAAAAATATGATATGTATGGAAAATACCACTCACCAAATCTGGGATTATTATTATCAGAAAGAAGCTTTAAAAAACAGTGGGCAAAAATAGGAAAGAGTAAGAGACTGTACTCGGCTTGAAAAAAATCATACGATCCTTCGATGTGTTTGACAAGCAATTCGAATTCACCCATCATCGAATCACTAAATAATCCTCGTTTAAACAATAACGAGAGAAAAAACTCACTGTGTGGGGAATCCATCACTGGATCGTAATCTGTTATTGGCTTCTTTTGATAAGAGCTCCTCAGTTTCCTGAAAAATAAAAATATATACAAGCTCTAAAACTATACACCAACTAAAATATAGAATAATAACATACCGTAAGTCCATTCTTCCTTAAAAATGCAAGCACATTTTGAAGAACATCAGGGGTAAGATTTTGATCAGCTAGGGTGGGATCTATTCCCATCGCTGAGGGAAGTGGCGATGCCCCGTTGACCATTGATGGTTCGGCCATCTAATAAAATAGTGGAATCATAATAATTATATAAATATACTCAAACTGGTAAAGTAATTAAAATTCCACGATAAAAATAACCAAATTGATTTCAGTGGAGTGAATTTAAAGCAAGTAATGCCGTGATAAATTTGTTCGCTGTACGTAATTACGTCCTCCAGACGTTAAGCAAACCCCTGAAATCTGAGGAATATCTGGGTTTGTACCTATGGAATATCAGCTTATTGTTTTCACGGGAAGGGTACAAAATGGCAATAACCGGAAAAAGAGTTCGCGAAATTAGGAGATGGCAGACATAATCTGGGTGGGCGTATATGGGGGGCGAGCAAAATAATCAATAGCTGGCAGGGTAGCAAGCAACTATCATCACATCACGCATTCAAAAGCGGCGGTGAGCCTATACATACTATTTGATATGGATAATTCGTCTACATTTGATGGGATTCCCGTGTCAAGTGCTGCTGCTACATCCAACAACGATATTAACGTCTTCACTAACAGCCCCGAAGTAATGGGAAACGGCGTGGAGAACTCAACTCCGAAGACCATAGAACTAGAGGACGGCCACGTCGAGGAGCCTACTATTTCCCCGAACAACCGAAAAAGGCCAGCCACAGATGAGAGTCCCTGTCGAGTGCAGATATTGCACAATGAAATGCTACAAGCAATGCAAAATTGGAAGTGCGTAAAGCTAGATGGCACGGAACTCCCAGCTGTTCTGAGGAATGGGGAACCCCATGTGGCCGTTCATATGATTCAACTGCGACTACTCTCCAGATTCCAAGCTACTCTTCCAGATCATATTGCCAGGTTTGTATTACAATCGTAGTTATATTGCTCATACAACTAACTATACATTTGTACAAACATGACCAAGTCAAACAAATTCTAATAACTTCTATTCTTTAACAATAGATTACCAAAATAGTAACAGTTTATTGAAATCACATTTCTGAAAAGTACTCCAGCACTGCGGGTAAATTTTAATTATACTTCTTTATATAGTATTCTATGTCGGATTTTTCTCTAGCAATCTATATCTTTTATATTCTACTTTAAAAGTCATTTGGCAACTTTCTGATTTCATATGCGTTCTTTCCGCTATCAGTTATGATACGGCGCAATATGGACTTTTCGATAACCGATAAATATATTTTCAATGCGATAACAGCAATGTCAACGTACCGACTGATATCTGTTGATTGTGGAAAAGAAAAACACAGTCAAATTCAGTAGACTATCGGTTAAACAACAAAGCTAAGATCAATTGTTTTATAAACTTTACAAGAATTTGTTGTTGTGAATTTAGTTGCTACAGTCACCCGTTTGGCATAAAAGCCGGACAAAAATCTCATACCACCTTTCTTTCTCACAGTCCTGTGCCGTAGGCATACGTCACAACTTTCCCATGAAAGTGATTAAAATAGCAGAACAAATAAATATAGATCAGTTTCTAAACAAGCAAACTGTGGTTTAGGGATTCGGCTATGGTATCCCATAAGATGACCCAGACTGAAGCGTGGACTTTCAATGCAATAAACGCCACCCTTATGAAATTCGTACTAGGATGCCATATTTATGGACCAAATGATGAAGTTGTCCGATTTCAGGATGTTAAGGTAGAGCTTCTCCGGCAAATCATCATTTTTTTAATGACTTCCTGTTAACTCAAAGCGTTTATATAATACCCGAAACAATAGTATACCAACTCGGATCACTCGTTCAGTTTCAAAAGATAACCTGGATAATACTTTAGTCTCCATGGTGATCCACTTACTTCCCAAAGAAAACGTAATTTGGAAGCTTCAATGAACCTGACATGGCAAATCAACTACAAGAACCTATCTAAAATTAAGTAAATCCTTGATTTCAGGTGTTCTACTGGGTGGTAAAGGAGTATAATTTGATGCAAATAATCAAACATTATGATGAGATTATGCACCAAGTTAATTCACAATTGCCATTGTTATCATTCGTAGGAACTTTGAAGAAACACGTCGAAAATGAAATAGACGTAAGCTCACACAGAAATGCACCACCGAAATATCCAGAAATGATTGAAAGTACAAGACCTTCAAAATCCCCCATCTATTTTACACTTCGATCACGTTTATTATAGGCAATTAAAGAAGAAATAGCTAAGGCGAGAACTCCATCTGAATGGGGAGGAGATGCTCCAAACTTGATAGCTCAATCAGTCACACAGTCACCAGTTAGTATTCAGGAAGATATGACTCAAGCACAAGAATCAAATTGAGACAGCTGGCTACCCAACACTAAGCGGGTCTCACTATTTATCTATCTAGTTATCTCAGTGTCAATTGACCTGCACGTATCTTATAAATTACATTATAACTAAGTAATATCTCTAATTGATACTGGTACGTAGATTGTATCGCGTCTGTTGTTCGTGTTAAATCTGTAAATTACTAATTACACAATTAGCTTTTACTAACTAATGAATTGTGAAAACAAGGAAAGTATACCTTTATTATGCATCTAATTAGTATATGCTTAACTAAAAAGTAAGAAATATAAGTACGAAAATAAGCACAATTATTGAAAACTGCAATCCATGAAATAATTTCTACACGTAAATAAAACCCGTTGGACGAATTATGAAAATAAGTATTTGGCATAGAAAAAACAATAAAATGCTTCAAAAAAGATTACAAAAAGGTTAATAGGAAAGTAATTTGCATATCAGCTTCATAGGAAAACACAACGCACCAGCAAACAGTCTACAAGCAGCCTGTAGCGAAAAAGGAGGATGAGAGCCATTGGTATATCGTACATAAGTTAGACCATCTCCATACGAATCATCAAGTCGATAATAGTTTCTGAAACCAATGCATAAACACACCGCCGGGAGAAAATCAGTTTGTCACTACCCAGACAACGGAGTTTGCTTATTAGGTAAAATAAAACAGCAATACATACAGTAAAGTATCATGATGTACAAATCCATTCAACTTGTAGAAATTGATGGCGGCAAGATTGCTGGACAGAACGTGAAGAAATATAGCTCGTGGAAACGGAGGGTTTTCAACTACCTGAACGAGAAAATTTTACAGATAACCGAATTAGTTACAAACCGTGTCGAATAGGTGTTGAAGCAAACGTGAAGCCAATCCATTTCTTCGATATTCACGGTTAACAGCTAATGACAAAATGTAAACAACATAAGCACTGCTATCTGTCAAAATAGCACGATCCTTAAATGCGAGTAAAATTAATTATCCAAATTGAACTACCTCAGCATTGCAGTGGCCAATGTGTTTAGTCTCGGCGACCAACATTGCAGCTAGCGCTTGTCCATCAAACAATCCAAGACTAATCAATGATCCAGAGACCACTTCTTCGAACCTGGGAAAAACATTTGTTGAAATAAACTCTCAAACGAAACATACCAGCACAGTGGATAATTTATTGGAAATGAGGTGGAGCACAGATTTTTTACCGCAATAATGTCCGAAGGTCGTAGTGGCCTAAGGACAAGTCTGGAAGCGAAGGACGACGATTCCATTAGATGCCGAGAAAGAACCTTCGCTTGAAATTCATCGGTACGAAAACTTCGAACACCGCCGGGAATCATGCCAGCTGAAAATAATTAACATGAAGTATTACATAATATGTCACTCACAAGTTGTATAGCTGCCACAACTTTAAATCATTTTATCGCAATCCTGAAAAAATGGAAAAGGAATGAAAATATTAAAAGAAACATATGCAAACCGAATAGGATTTGAATATAAATCACATTGTAGTGTAACATGGGATACAACTGCAGGATTAGGCTTTTTTTATTATTACAGCAGAGAATAGATAATTTAGAAAACTTGGTTCAAAATATCAGGAATTTCTACGCGAATGAAAACCGATGCGCAATTAGCTAGGAAATTGTGGTCCAATAAAATATTGATGAGCACAACGCAGAGAAAGGAACACATGCGCAAATGAGCGGAAAACGCATTTTCCAAGCATTACGTTAAGCAAGATATATAAATATATTATATATATCAGGACTTTGCAAACCCACTAAAACAATAATTAATTGTTGATAAAAAATTTATTACAGGAAACTAAAGAACAATCAACAGTAAGTAACAACAAGCAAAGTAAATCAATGCCTAAAAACTTTCAAACAAACTATAAATTAATGAATCAATTGTGTAAAACTAAAACGTCTGCTCACTTCCTTCCACTGAAGAAAAAAGGCGCCAGGGCATACTTTCCATCATTCATTCCTGATGCTGCAAACGGACATTTAGGAATAAAAAATACATAATCGATGTTATATTGTGTACATATATTCGATACAAAAAAGAAGGTGAAACTCACTAAATTTTGTCCATTCTT
This sequence comes from Phasmarhabditis papillosa, assembly GCA_034691345.1. Classification (NCBI taxonomy): domain Eukaryota; kingdom Metazoa; phylum Nematoda; class Chromadorea; order Rhabditida; family Rhabditidae; genus Pellioditis; species Pellioditis papillosa. Next base: position 15,769 of record JAQGAV010001247.1, read on the forward strand.
TTAGGCACTTCCTACATTCCTCCTCTGATTTATCGGTATAATCGATTCGCCGAAGGTATAGATGCTATAATAAGATTATGACCTTAGAAAATGATAAAGAACGCACGAAATAAAGTTGTCGCAGAGAAAGACTGTCCAGCTCAACGAACAGCTTTTTGTCCAATATCCGAAGCGCATCAATGCGTTTTCTTAAACGAGTTTGGACTCCTGGTAATGGCAGTAATCCATGGAGTCTACTGCAAGCAAACTGGAAACAACATCCGCTTATAAAGTAATTTTAGCAAACCGTACCATTAAATCACTCTTGAAATTTTCAAACTTTGGAGGCACTGCTCCGCTCGGAGGTTCAGCGGACTACAATGAGAACGTTGAGTATAAATTGAACAATTTCGCATACCTGACCCAGTGCCGATGGAATACCCCCGGATGCCTCCAAGGATTTTCTCACATCCATCAAAAAGAATTCCTTCCGCTGACTGTCAGACCAGAAATGACGAGTCAAAATCAAACGAGGGAAAAAAATTCTGAAAGCATAACTTTAACAAGGGAACTACAATGAAAACGGTCAGCAGGCAAGCGAATAAAGTTGTTCGAAAGATGTGTAGGTGCATGCGGGTTAGAAGGCTATACTATGTAATCGCTAACAAACGCATTGTTAAACAATAAATGCTGAAATATGGTTGGGAAATGCTGAACTTGTTTGACGTACATAGCGAAGCCGATGATATACACGGTAAAGGGGAGGGGCAGCAATGTGAGAACCACTGCCAACTTCGGACCTTCAGCAGGTGTCTGCAAAATAAACCCATATTTAAAAAAAATAAGTACATAACGATAAACACTACATTATTAAGTGCCCCTCCACCGTACCGCAAATCCTTAAACACGTTTTATTGACTCACAAAAGAAGTATTAAAATGTCTCCGGGTCCAGGAATTTGCAGTACCAGAACCAGACTTAACATTTTCAACAGCTCTCCACCGCTCTATACAAAAGGACACATATTATCATTAAGTGGTTGAAGAGGAGTGAACATGGAATAAGTACATGCAAAGCCCATTTTAATAAGTGATTAACGAAACTAAATCTTCAACTCACAGTAAAACTATCAGAACTTCGCCTATTATAGGGAAATCTAATGATGCCATTAGCAATAAAATTTTGAGCATCTCTGGAGGGCACTACATAATACGATATCCTTCGAAATTAAATGGAATGTGAAGAACATACCTGAACGAGCACTTCTAATTCAGGAGTACTGAGATCAGTAATTGTTTTCTTTCCGGAATACAAAGCCTTTCTGACATTATAATAAGTCTTAATGTCTGAGAAACACCATCGACTACCTGTAAACACATATACAACTGTTTCACAATACAAACGAACCATCAACTACCATTCGATGAACTGCATAAACCTTAGGCCACCGAGAGACTAATTTGTCGTATTTCTCCGAAAATGACCCAGGCTTTGACGGAGTTGCAGGAGGAGGGCCGGCGGATGTGAATCTATTGAATTATAATTTCACCGTATATAGCTAATTGCCAGTAGTACCTGTTTACAAGGTAGAGCGGTGAAAACGGCTTATTCTTAATTGTTAGAAAGAAAAGCCTTCGGGATAGTGCTGCCATTACTAAAAACGCAGGAAATTTGACGGTCGCAGTGATACGATAAATAATATAAAGGCATATTAAACCGTGTTCTCTTTTTAGCACTTAAAAACCAATAACTTTATGCACAAAACCGAACAATAATGATTAGAATAGTTCACACCGGTATATAAATGACGAAATTATGCAAGAATGAAAGTATACAATGGCAAGAATCAAAGATCTTAAAAGATTGTGCATTAACATAGAAATATCCCAAAAAACAAACCAAAATATACAAAGCAATGAACAATATACAGTCAAGTTAATTCTGGAATACAATCTATAATATGGCGGTTAATACCTGTTTTAGATATACGGGTAAATAATATAAATGACTCAACTATATAATACCTAGGAATCTTATAACATTCACAGAATCACAAGTAAGTCACAGAACAATATACACAGTAACGGAAATTAATCTAGTGGAAATTAAGATGAGATATTTTAGTCAAAGGCGGGTTACTTGGGCTTGCAGAGAAGAGTGGCTATCAACTCGAACAACCTTTGTTAAGCCAAAATCCGATGGCAAAGGGTCTTCAGGATGTTCCATCATTTCCAGTGTGCTGCCTATCATTACACCATCGTTTGAATGATGTAAACCAACAACGGAAGATTTGGTTGTGTTTGTGGACGCATTGAGAGGATTATCTGCTCCATGATCTAAAATTCCGCATGATATCCATGACCATTGAAAATCTCACTTTGTAATAATCGTTCTTCCTCGGCCATCAGAGAGTTTAACATCAGTTCTTTTTCCTTTAGAATATATTGTAATTGAAGTGAACGAGCAGATAATTGGACGATACGGGCAATATTCTACAATGCACTTCGTAATGTCTTAATGTAAGAATAATTTGTACCTGAAATAGCAGTACCAATCGCATACTCATCTGTGAACTAATAATTCGAACTAATGAAGAATGCGATTCACCAACGACGGAAACTCCATTAACGGCTACAATAACATCACCTATAACGAACACACCGTTTTAAACGAAATAAAAGCAAACCTCGCCGAATGCCAGATTTATCTGCAGGACTCCCATCACGTACATAATCGACGTAAGTGACTCTTTCCGTTGAACCTGTCAGACAACGTTGAAATACATAGGACTGCAGAAGAAAAAAAGAGCAATGAGAAATAGAATGCTTATTACCTGAATGGCAAACCCAAATGACTCTTGGAGAGAATGTCTAACAACTCTGATGGTGCGACGTTTGTTGTTGTACGCCGGATTCGGCAATATAGACCGGTCTTCGTCAAAGCGGCTTGAGCTCTAAAAGTGGAGACACTATAGCAGGGAATAACCAACTAACACTGCTCATTGATATATCGCTAGAAACGGCTGGTTTCGAGCATCTAACAGATGACAAACTATTTTCATCATCAGCTTTCATTCGATTGGATGCTGCGTCAGAACTTCGTGATCGATAAGAAGATATACTGCTGCCACTAAATAATAACGGAATTTAGGATGACCTGATGAAAACGAGAATGACAAACTGTCACATGCTAAGCCAATAAAATCAATGAAGTTTCAGTTTTACGGACGTAAGAAATATAGGTCAATGGGATATACAGGAAATACACGATTTTTGCCAACAATTATGTAGAATGCTTCGTAATGAACCGTTCGCTATGTTGCTGGTAATGAAGAAACAACCAACAAAAAAACCAGTAATGCTATTGCAACAGTACCTTGAAGTGGCATATCCTAATGATGGTGATAATATCATTATTCTTTTAGCTTCTCTACTTCCGCATACTAAAACACTGTGAAATATGAAGAGTCAAGTGAAAATAATGAAAATAATAAAACGAAATGAACGTCCCGTGAAGAAAAACTGGAATATTACAGACAATTTATTAATAATGGAATTCCAACAGATCAATCAAAATATAAATAATAAAGCTTTGTACATAAAAGAGATCGTGGATATGTAGACTTAAATTCGTCCAGTTGGGAATACGAACGTGATATAATCACTCCATGGCAATCCTTGAGATCGGTAGTTCTAAAACTATTCAGGTACGAGATCAACAGCTTGAAAACAAACTTGAAAAACTATTTCCCATGAAATAAGAACTATAAGCCAAAACATAACACCAGATCCGCTGAGTATCACATACCTGCAATAACTTACATTAACTAAATAATACTGTTCAACGTTACTTTCTTAATATTTGTCGATTCGGATTAGAGGGCTTACAAAACGCTTCCTGGAAGAACCAGAAAAAGTTGGTTATCCAAACCATAGGAAGACAACATAATCCAATATAAAAATATCTAAAAATGCAACTGATATTTTGTTAATATAGAGAGTACTCACTTCTTGCACAATAAGACCTGTTCATCTCCATTAATCTTTGCAATATCCATGAAGGAACCTCTGCAAGCGAAAAACTATATGATATGGCAAGATGTAAAATGCAAAACATAATAAAATAGAGAAAAACTTCTTTAAATTGATAAAAATAGTGGTTACTCGAGTAATTTGATCAGGTTTACTACGCAGAGCGCAATGAATCAATAAAGCGGTGGTGTTAAGTAAAACTAATGGAAACTTCCATTTCAATTATTTGAGAAATACATTATGTTTAATTCATTAGGCCAATGAAGCTGAATAAAGGTAACCTAGATAACTTCATATAAAATCGAAATCTCCTACTGGTAAGCGCTATCAGGGCTGTGCACGGGCCGGCCTGGGGCATATATAAGTATCGTCACCGTGGGCCGGGCTTAAGTTCCAACCCCATCATACATTAGAAATACTTACGATTGACTAGAAACGAAAACAAAATCGCTATCTTTAGTTTGTTTCAACTGTGACAGCTGGATTGCAAGCCTGCTAGGTAGTGAAATAACAGTCGTTTGCAGCATCCGAGGAAAGGCAAAATAGTCGCCGAATTTATTATGATTTTGCACCCAGAACACAATTATCTATTCAAAAAAAAAAAAAGACTTCAATTAATAGTCAGTTGTGTAGAATACTGTAAACTACTAAATAGGATACTGAATCGGAGATATTTTGAAACTGCTTTATTCTGGTAAGACTCATTTATATTATAACATTAACTTATGGTTCCGAGTTCTTACAAACCCAGCCGGTCAGGGTTGCGCACGGGATGGCCCCGGCCGGCCCGGTCATTTTGAAAACTTGGGCCCGGGCAGATATTACCAGCATAGAGCTTGCTAATATAACTATTATAACAACGTAATTTGCCTCCAAATTAGTCTTTTTGCCTCCAAAAGTGACGTCACTAGGTCCAACCGGGCCGGCCTAGCCCCGCCCCTTAAAAAATCTCTGCCCGGGTCGCCATTTAAAAGGTCATGGCCTCGATAGCTCAGTGCAATTATCTCAGAGAACGGTCGGAGGTTCGTGAACGGCCTGCTGAAGATCATTCGGAAATGTTCCTCTGCCATTGGTATATCATATAACAACGGTTTTCCAAAGTTTTTCAAATTTTCGTAGTCATGCTTTATACTTAATCTTTTCTAACTTAAAATGAAATGTTATTGTCAGTAAATCTTCTTGTTATTTACAGTTATTCCCGGTAGAACGGGAGATAAAGTAATTATACGAAGCGCCCATGGAAGCTAATAATTTCATTCCACTTAGAAGAATATAATTTGCTATCATACTTCTTTTTCTTAGAATACCTTCGGTTACCATGCAACCGAATAGCGTCTGGGGACACTATAATAAATGATAATAGACTTACATTGTTGTTTCATATTATACACTTATTATATTTACTAAAATGTAAAGATGTAATAAAATAACTTCATGCAAACGTAGATCATACAACTCTTGTGTTATGCAAGAAGCCATTAGTGGCAATGGGTTGGCCACAATCAAACAGTTTGGGCCCTTGGGATGTCACTTGGAATGTCCATCTCTTGCGCGGAGATAGTTTATACCTACTAAGCGTAACAGAGTTGTATATAAGGTAGACTGCCTAGAAAAAGAATTGTCAAAAATAAACTGTTTTGCACCGATTATTTTGCAAATAGTTTTGTTTTGAGGTTCTGCTATTGAGAGTTTCCTATTCTAACATCTAGCTGGGCCCACCTGATTGGTGGGCAAAAAGAACTGTAAACGATTTACTGTTTCACCTGTTTTACCTGTTTTACCACTACTTTTCCAAAAACCTTCACGAATACCCGGTCCTGGTGAAGAATTTCCAAAAAGAATTTCAATTTTCTCTGAATATATTTGCACTTTTCAACGAGAACCAGTCACCGCGGCACGTTAACTACAAACGGTATTCTAGCTATTAGAATGGGATTTGTTATGAAGTGTACTACCTCAATCATATTCTAACCGCTTCTCTCAGCGAGACTAGTGATTCCTATACTTCGGGAATATTTAAAGGACTGTTCTGACTATAATTTGAGGAAACTTTAGACCACTAAATTTCGTGACGTAGATGCTACAAAAGCAGACTATATGACCAAACTGCCAGTTTTTTGTAAGAATATAATATGCGAGATAAACTCGAAATTTGTAATCCGAGTATGGGCCCTGATGTTACATCGTTTTTGCAATACTGAGAGCGTTTATGACAAAACCAAAAATATTTCTTGACTTCTCCAGTGAATAAATAGTCTGCGTGTTTGTAGGCCTGGTCATCAGCCGGATAAAGGTGTTCTATTCCCTGTATCACTCTTATAAAAATAATAGCTGATTTTCCCGATTCAGATTCATTCCGGAATCTTCAGAGCAAAGGCGGCTCCTTTCTAACATTCGGTTTTCGGGTGCACGCAACATGGGATTAGTAAATAAGTAAGAATGAGAATTTTCCTAATGTCAAGAGATAAGTTAAGTAGAAAAACATAAAGATAAAGATAAAAAGGTTTCGCCCATAATTGCCGACCTTTTATCAGTTGTTAAAAATGTGCTACAGGTTTGGGCATTGCAATAAATTATTAA
>JAQGAV010001248.1:0-22353 GCA_034691345.1 Phasmarhabditis papillosa
TAAGATCGCTTTACCCCCCCCCCCCCACCATGAGAAGTTTATAAATAAGTAATTTGAAATGCTTTAGATCTCACGGCATCTTCGGTATGCTCAGGGCTGGGAGTTTTAAAGGCGGGCCCGAAAACTATGGCCCATTGCCAGGCCTGCTTATAGAAATAGAAAGTTTATTGAGTTTTCGAGAAAGTTATGGACAAAGGAATCAACAAAATAATATCATAATGATATTATTTAAATGGTTATATTAATAACTTACGGCTCTTCTTTCTTTTAACTCCTTTTCTTGTTCTTTTGTTAGCTTTGCTACTTTACTGTGACTAGCCAAGTTGCGTAGTTTTATGAAGCGTGGTTCCAAATCGATGCCACCCAATTCCTGCAAATAATCATTACTTTTAGAATAAATGAATGCATCGACCGAGCCCTGGGCAGGCCCTCCTGGGTGGTGTTTTGATAGCAATTCACAACTGCCCAACCACGTTGCAAAAAATATTTTAGGGGAAACGAAATGCATTTAAATTACTAGTTTAATAATTGAAATAAACGGTGAAATTTGAAAAAGACTTACTTTCTTGAACAGTGCCAGCATTTTATTCGAAATACTGAAATAAAACCATTTATATTATATGTTGTTTAAGATTTCAAAAATCGCTCGCTATGTGTCAAAATTAAACTTATATTATATGGTTCGATGCGCAATGTTTGTTTGTTGTCAGAAAAATATTATTTTAATAGTTTTATTTTATATTATATCGAGAAAAAGACAAATACGCAATTGCGGAAGCCTATGTATACCACCGCGCTCTGATTGTATTTGTTTGTTATAGACTATATTTGAAAATATGGTAGTTTCTATTAATTTTCTAGAAGATTACTCAAACAAGCCTACATATTGTTTTTCCGTAATTCACCAGCAATAGTACATCCTGATTTGAAACATTTAATTAGCATTTGGTTTAATTATTCGATAGACTCTTTTTTGATATATATAAGGTTAACAGACCCTTCGCACTAGTTGTAACAAGTTATTTCAAAACTTTCAAATCGTGCTACAATTAGGTTACCTAAGCTCCTTCGAGAGATCCAGCTTCAGTCCCGACAGGCAGACAGTGAGACCCAAAATTAGAAAAATCGATCGCATTCCTGAAATAAATTTATTAAATGTATCACAAGGATTGTTTAAAAGCAATAATTTTAATAGATATGGTTGTCACCAGTTGCTAGAGTTGGGCGTTTAGGCCCGTTGAAGCAAGCTTGGGCACCGGGCCCAAACGGCCTTTCGTAAAAAGGACCATTCGGGCTTTGGGCTGAGCTCAAGCCCGAAGCCCCCCCCCCGTGGGCTCTGTTTTCCAGCTACGCTGCCCGACAATACCAACTGCACGATATCGGAAAGCTTGCTTAATTTATGAGTAGAAGACTTATATGGAATACATACAACCTATCTTGCATCGGCTCTTTTATATTAGCTGAATACTATTTGTCCAGCTCACAGAATGCTCTTTGATGTGAGATAACATAATATTTTCTGTTTTGAAATATTGCAGCAAAGTTCAAATCCGAGTCAACGTCCGTTTCACCCAAATTGCTTTCTTTCAAGTTAAGGGGCATTACTGTAGTTCTGAAAAAATTGGTATACATATCAATGATACTCCAGATATTTTCTATTTCGGTTAGGCTTATTTTGTTTTGGTAATACATTCAAGTTTAATTTAGAAATGACTGTGATAAGTTGTGCTACATTTACTATTAGAATAATGTATATGTTGAATCGAATGACCGGACTATTGATTTAGTTGAAATAACATTATAGATTAGTTTTCCTATTGAATCTGTTTATTTAACTAATGTACTATTTATTAATTACAAAATGCTTTGTAATCATACCTCTAATATGAACTGTGCTCTAACAGCTGTAAGCCCCCCCCCCATCCCCCCTATACACCGGTTTCAGCAAATACAACAACCGACCCATAGAATACTGGTCAATGTTGCAGTTACGAAACCTCATTATAATTCATATCTACTGAAAAAGAGCTCTTGTTCAAACTAGAATATATAATTGATTGAATTTTAGTTTTACTGTGACCGGGATTATCACGGGCTAAATAAAGATTTGAGTTATTTGGTTAAATTCATTTAATTGTATTCTGGTTATATATTCTGGTTTGAACAAGATCTCTTTTTCAGGAAATGATTTTTCAATTTAACACTTCATAGGACAGCACCCAGGGATTGGAGACGTCGAAATAGAACAAATTTTCAAGAAATCTGTCTTCAGGGGGATTCGAGCTATCAACGTCTAGCTTATGAGGCGAAGCTTCTAACCAACCGACTCTGTCTCACCTGATCTACAAATGAAAGCTAGTGTGATTTCATCAGATTACAATACTCTTCTAATAATGTACGTGGGTTACGGTAACCCGACATGCTGTGTTCAACAAGATAAGGAATGTGAAATACATTCTGGCAATAGTTTAGTGCCAATAGGAGTCTTTTTTAACATTAGAAAGGCTCACTCTGCACTTTCTAATATCTAATTCTTTTTTGTACTGTACGCACATGCACTGTACACTTTCTAATATCTAATGTTCTCACAAACTTAGTAACGGTATCAATGAAAATATATTTTTATCCAAAAACAAGCATAATGTTTACATTACAGTCCTAGTTTTTACAAGTTTCAGATCTGGCTGACGCCGAATACTACTAGGGGTCCGCAAATTGCCGACCGGTCGGTCGAGGATGTCCGGAATGACAAAAATTAATTCCGAAAGACGGCAACCGGAATTTTTAAAAATTTTCGGAAACCGGAAACCGGAAACAGGAATTCCGGACACCCCTGAATTACATGTTTGAATTTCCCGCCCTTATTTACGACCGGTCGGTCCAAGTCACTTTTCAAAAATTCACGACCGGTTGTGCGGAGCCCTATATCCACCGAACCAATTGTTTTCTCGTTGAACTAAGACAGTTTTTACAGATTACTACAACTTGCTCAGTAAGGAATTCAGTGCGAAAGTTCTTGTTTGCAACAGTGTTTGATAATTTTTTGTTTAACTTACAATAAATACGTTTAACTAGTTTTACAATAGTGCGTACATTGTACACATGAAGACTCTAGGTTCAATTTTCTCTGTACAAAGACGATTACGATTTACCGATTGCAAGATTGCAAGCGTTTATATAAAACTTTTAACATATTTTATTTCATAACAAATAAAAGCAATGAGTTAACAAATTAAGAAGACGAAGCTCTAATCCATAAAAATAGACTGCAGTGAGCGGTGTTGTTTAAGGTTTCAAAAATCGCTCGTTCTGTGGCAACATTAAACTTCCATTATATGGTTCAATGCGCAATTTTTTATTTGTTGTCAGAAAAATATTATTGTACTAGTTTTATTTTGTCCAGAAAAGAGAAAAATGTCCAGAAAAAGAGAAATACGCAATGGCGGAAGGCTTTGTAACCACAGCGATCTGAGGTGGTTTCTTTGTTATAGACTATATCCGAATAAATACATATTATTTACTTCGTATAGAATTGAATTGATACGAAATCAAAGGGAGAAACTCTTTACCTATTTACTTAAATATAGTCTGTTTCAAAACCTACCACCGAGATATTCTTGTTCTTAAAGAGAAGAGGTATTGTTATAGAAGATGTATACCGCCGCCGCTTTTCCGTTTGAAACAACGTTGTACTACAAGGTAACCTTTGTATGTCCGTTTTTGTGGAAGAGCGAGTAATAACAATAGTTTGAACATTCAAGAACTTTAACAAAAATACAACATTCAAAGCTCAACTGTTCAATATCAATTGGGAATGAAAATAAGGGTGTAACCCGCCATAGGAACAAAGAGCAATCCCGTGTAACGTATTCAGCAACGACCAGTTATACACCAAAACTGGTTCCTAAATTAAGTTACCGGGAACGGGTTTTGTTACGGTGTCTGGGCGACGAGATCGATTGTTGCTCCCGCCGGGAACAATGATAAATATGAGAGCTGTCTTTGCATTCTTATTGATATGATAGACGGTTTTTGGTGTTAACGAAACCTTGGAATGTGAAACGAGACTGGATTTTGTTGAATTGAACTTGAAAAAACTTTAACTTCATTAACAACCTTAATCGAGCCCTTTTAAAACGGAAAGTTTATTAAGAACAACATTCAAAAAAGACATATAATTAAATTCACCACAACAACAACTATGATCAGAATTATGGGCAAGAAGCCGAATGCATTGCCTGAAATAAGTTTGTTTTTTATATAATGTTAAAGGTAGCATAATTATTATTACTTATTCTAACATAAGATAATATTATATCGCAAGTACTTAACCTCTGGCAGAAATGATAGAGATACTCAATCTGAATTGAAAAGTGAAAACCGTTTTTTTTAATTGCTTTTGGCTTTTTTTAAATGCAGCCAGTCAGCGAAAGGGTAAAAATAAATTCGTGTGTTTTGTTTATTAGATACCTACCTGAATCGTGTTTTTTCCTTGTAACTTCTTCATTTACACCGTTGACACTATTTGTTACAGTGGGACTATCGTTCATGGTCGGATCGTCAGTGAGTGAATCTGAAATTATTTAATAATATAATGAAAGTTATTCTTCAATATACCTAATACTTCATTTTGAGCTACGACATCGGTTGATTCAGGAGAAGTATCTTCTCGCGCTGTTTTCAAGACAGTCGCTGAAGTACGCACAACATTTCCGACGTTATTTTCTGAAAAGAACAATGTTACTATTTGGTGGCGTAGTGTTGCAAAATTTGCCTTCAAATTCGCTGGAAAATGCCTTCCCTCTCTTCAGGCGAGAGAACTTTTGCAGGCAAAATTTACAACACCGCGCATCCTACGTACGAAGCCGGCTCAATGTAGTCTAGGTTTTGAAACAGACTATAAATATAATGGAAAGAAGACCGACAGATGTTTCAGAACAAATACTAATCTTTACACACCGCGGGCTTACGTACCGGTGTTTATATAAACTATACACATCATTATTGTAAAAACTCACCAACAACTTCATTTTGAGTGGCAACTTCTTTTTTAACCCCGGTTTCTACATCATCCATAGCTTCCTTCACCGAAACTGTTGTCTTTACAATGACTGCCACCGCGGTTGAATCTAAAATTATTTGTTAACAAAGTTACTGTTGTTGTCTATATCTTGATAAAAAAGTATGCATTCAGGAATGGTAGCTAAGAAAGATAACAAAATTTAAAGTTTATCAGATGTTTTGCTGTGCAAATTGCGTTACAATCAATAACAAAAATTAAGTCAGTTTGCGAGATTCATAAGAGAACATTCAAGCATACATCCCACTCTCGGCTTGGAACGGATCGAACCAACAACCTTTCCTCCTCATGGATTCCGGCCGGCGCGCTACCGCTGAGCTACTTCGCCCCCTATTGTAATAAGTACTATCAATCTACTTACCGTGTATGCCTTCAATATCGCCTCTTGTCTTCTCCAGCTGGTTTTGCAAGAATGATTTTGTCTGTCTAATATGAGCTGTGATCTTTTCTGGATGAATAATTACATCAAGCTTCTCAGATATTTCTTTTAGAGAGGCGTTGAATAGAACAACAGATTCGCTCAGATCGGTTTCGATAATTTCTGGAAATAGAGTTAAATTTTCTGATTTTGATTGGAAAAAATTTATTTTGCTAAAATTTTTGTAATTAATCGAAAGCCCATGTCCAGGTATCTACAATTTTAAATCAGTGTGTCGTAGTCATGCATAACTAGCCTACACAAGTCTGCAGCATTTTGAGTTGTCTGTTGTTTTTTCTCGAAATAGAGCCTGTTAGTTAAATAGAGGCGTGGTGGCCCAGCGGCTGGAAGCTTTAACATAAGCTAGAGGTCGATGGTTCGAATCTTCCCTAAGAACGAATTCTTGCAAATTTGTTCTGATTCGCCGCCTCCACTCCCTGGGTGCTGTGTTATGAAGTCCCACTTCGTATGGTTCCCTCGTCTCACTTGTTCGCTCTGTATCTCGTTTTTCGTAAAATAAATAAACAAACTTTTTTTAAAGGTTTTGCCGATGTTTTTGTGAGCCCGAAAAGTGTAGTTGGTTATCTTGAACTCAAAACTAAGGATTTACCGGGAGCGGCTTGTACTATTTGGCCTACTTATGACCAACAGATACTGGTTCTTCGAGTCATTTACAAAATACCTACTCAGTTTTTCATTGTTTGTTGATGTTGTGGGAATTTTTGAATCCATTGCGTCGAATTTATAAGCAGCTTCCTCAAGATTGTCCTTCATAGCGAGCAGTTTCGCCAGATCTCCGCTGAGTTCCTCAAAATTGTTCCGCATTTTCTTTAGCTCCTGAAAAAGTGTTGTTTCAAAAGATATAGTCTATAACAAACAAAAGACCTCAGAGCGCGGTGGTATACATGGGCTTCCCCGATTGCATATTTGTCGTTTTTCGACATGATACAAAATAAAACTAGTACAATAATATTTTTCTGATAACAAACAAAAATGGCGCATCGTGAACATAGAATGGAAGTTTAATTTTGCCACAGAACGAGCTATTTTTGAAACCTCAAACAATACCGCTCACTGCAGTCTTTTTTGTTATGGACTTAGTTCAGTTTTGGCTTTGAAAACCGACAAGATTAAAATCATTAATCACCATTAATGTAGGTTTATATTAAAAATCATTATTTAAAATTGAAAAATCTTTTTAGTAATTCTTTACTGCTATTTTTATTCAATAGCAACCTACTTTAGAAGCAACTTCAATTTCATTCATCATACTCATACGGGCATTGAGAAACTCTGACATGTCTAAAAATATCAAAAATAAAAGTATAAACGTTTTTATAAAAATAATAAAATATATAAACTGTTTAAGATTATACAAATATAATTAAAGAGATAAAGGTTACATACGCTGCTATTTCGCTTGATGTTATTGCTAATGGCTTGTAACTAACTAAGTCTGTTTGACTGTAATTATATCTTTTAGATTGATATAAAAGATATAATTTATGTCTTTTCGATCGATTGTAAACAATATTATATTAGCAAGGATCGGTGGTCATCCTACTGATGAGACCAAACCACCGATCAGAGCTATTTCGTCTAGGACGCTGGGCGAAACGAAATAGTTCACACATTTTATAATTTCATGTAAACTTTAGTCTTTACTAATCCAATAAATCAATTATATAAGTTTCTTTTTCAATACTTTTTCATTTTCAGTCTTCCAATATCCCTTCAATTAAATTATATATTATTGTCCTGCACAGATTCTATAAATAAAATTTCTTCAGAATCGGTTTGGACGTAGGTTGTGAGATCTTAGGACCACAACCGAAATGGCAGAAAATAACCACTCAGCGGACCTAACATTAAGATATAACTATAGTATAATACAGAAGTACAATATAAAGTGTAATCTACTATAAGTCAAGACACCACTGTAGAGTACGGTATTCCGGAAAAGGCGGTAATCGATATAATTCTTAAATTATTATTATCATTATTACTATATACAGACAGTTTCACCGAAAAAATAAACACCAGTAAAGAAGGTTTTCGCGCGTATACTGTTTTACCATTCTCTTTTCAAAAATCGTAGTAGTGCTCGTTGAGACAAAATACGCGATTGTCAATGCACGGCTCGCCGCGCCCTAATGCAACAGGACAGAGCAATTTCAAATGATGAAATCTTGCGGATCAATTCCTGCATTATTTTATTAAGAAATATATTTTTATTTATATATCATTAGAAAGGCCATATTTCAATCTGTGCGCTTGAGTTTTTTCGAATGATTTGGTTAAAGCGTTCTAGAGAAAATTGAAGCTTAAGTTTAAAATGTGACCACAGTCCTTCAATCCCACTGTCTCCGTTGGCGAGCCGTGAATGACGAACTAAACGGATTTCTACCTCCAATTCAGGAATTATTCACTGCCAATAGTTTAGGGGCGGGGTTAACGTCTATATGTACCAGAGCAATTAAAATTTATTCATGAATACAGTACAAATATACAACGTCATCAATCAATAATTGTCGGTTCGTTTAATAAGAGTAGAATCCTTCCTTACTCTTCTTACCAAGCTTTCCTTCGTCGACAAGATGGTCTAGAAGACCACAGGGCTCGAAGCGGGCATCACACGGCATTGATTCTCGCCAGACTGCAAAATATTCTGGGTATATTTCGAAAGACTAAAGAAATTGATTCACATATAGTCGACTGAAGAATCGTTTGCAGAGGTGTACTGTAGAGTATAGAAGGAGCGCGGAATTCGAAAGAAAATGTACTAGCAATCGATATAATTGTGCGCTCGCCTTATAATTAATAGACCATTAAACTACATGAGATTTGTCCGTAGACTATAGTGTGCCGGAAAGTTTCAAAATTGGGAATTTCAAATTTTCACACAATGTCTCAGTTGAACGTAATATTCTGTCGTTTACAAGAAACGGATGAATGATAAATGTTTTCAAATATGTTTTTACAGTCTGATTTAAAGGAATAATGGAGCGTTAATTGCTTATTTTCATGCAATATTGCGTATATTTTCGCACTTCGAAAACTTTCAGGGCCATTTTCGGCGCGATTCTTTTTAACACTCCACTATTACTCTCGGATCTTACTATATAAAACTATAATATGTAGAAATACACTAGTTTACACCAGGGCTGTAAATTTGACGGTCCTGGCGGGGTCGGGGCCTAAAATTTGAGAAACGGGCCGGCACGACCGGTGTTTTCCCAGCCCAGTTTTAGACTGTCTACTTATGCAGATAACACAAATATATTATATTAGACCGGTTTACCAACCTTTCATTACATTTTGTAGGGTATCAAGACCGACATAGTCGCATAGCTCAAGAGGCCCCATGGGGTAAGAGGTGCCGCATTTCATTGCTAAAATAAACATATAAAAATTGTTTTCTTAAAATTAAAAAAAATGAGTTTGTAGTACTGTTAAGTATGGGGGCGTTTTCTTCAAAAGTACATTCATTCTTTATAACACTGCACTCCGCTCGTGATACCGCGCTGGAAATCTAGGTCTATAGATGGACTATATCTGCAGAAATGGTTTTTTAATATGAACATTTGTATTTAGGGTGCCATGATAGTTTTGAGCATAGATTAATAATTCAACTAATGAGAAAATTTAAATACAAGACCCTACATACCGGTATCAATATCTTCCTTGGTGGCATCACCTCTTTCCACCATTCTAATACTCTCGATGAGATAAGGCACCAATAAACGGTTCACGATGAAGCCGGGAGTGTCCTGAACCAAAACAAAATGTACTAAAACAATTTTTTTGAAGGTAAAGGTAGCTTCTAAATTAGATTTTTGGTGCTTCCTCGTATTTTCGAATCAAAAGTTTCTGTAGTATTTGTGAAATATGGGAAATTATGCAGCAGTAGAAGTTTTCCGATCACTTTCCCAAAGTATGAAAATTGAGGTAATCGAGCATATTGCAACTTTTCTGTTCTTTTAAGGGTAGGTGATTCGCGGCAGTAAATCTTTATTTTCGGCTCGTGACCGGTACCCGGAATCAAAATGTTATTTTACAATTGGGACTAATTTTTGGCTCGTAACCGGTATCTGGAAATCACCGTTTTCTAAATCCCGGGTTGGGACCGGTTTGCACCCTTGGGTACCGCGGGAATTCGCGGACCCGAAACCCAACCATAGTTATTTTGTCATTAATTGTGCTCGGTGCAGTTCTAATTGTGTAGCCTAAGTAATCTGTGATCACTTATCAATATACGAACACGTCAACAGTCGGTGCACCATATCAGTGGGAATATTTTAAAAAACGCAAATAATATCAGTCGCTTTTATGAAGAATTGTACAGCAGAAATTGTGAATGGTCAAAAGAGTTCCCAAAAAGTGCGGCCTGCCTGGGTCAGGCCGTGGAACCTCGAATTTATTGATTTTGAAGAAGATGTAAGGTGAGGGAAAAGAGAAAATTCTCTATACTTCGAGTGTTGAACGTTTGAACACTACCAATGGAACCATTGGGCAGAGGCTCAACTTTGGAAAGGATAGCCCCGGGTCCCAGAATTACCGGAATCCATGGCTAAGAATGCGAACTTTGCGCTCCAACATTTGCCCCCTGAACTTTAAGCCCCAAAGAAGAAGGTCATACATTATTCAATTTATAGTTTTCTTAAATACTAGGCTTAGATATAAGGGTTTGTAACTGAAAATCATACTGATTTGTAAAAATAGGCTTAGATGTGACGATTACGCAGCAAAATAACCTCTGTTCTCAAGAAATTAGGCTTAGTTTTCGGGGCGCAAAGTTCTGAGGCGCAAAATTCACACCACCCCATGGTTTTACCCAGCAAAACCTTTGAAATATTTTAACAAAAGAAATTGAGGACGCTTCAGACAAATAGCTTCCATTTCAAATATCAAAATATTCGTAGGCTTTTTTGTAGGCAAAATATTAAGCGTCTTACAAAATAAACTGGTTTTTGTGATTCCATAGATTTGTTCTTACCTTGCATGCTACAGGAAGTTTTCCAATGGATCTGCAGAAATTAAACAAGTCGTCTTTGGTCTGTTGAGAAGTTTCGTCGGTGCTGATTACCTGAAACACGGAAATAACCATTTTTAGATAATATTTGCAGATAATCTTCTTTGTCGTAGAAACTTTTGAGTTTTCCTTGAGAATATATATATATATATATATATATATAAACAGTTATAAATCTTTATAAACGGGCCGGGTAAAAATAAAAGTTATTCCAAAAATTAATATTTTCCAAACGGACCAGACAGAGGTCACAAATTTTTAGAAAGTTTTGGCCCTACCCATTGCAGACTCTGTCTTTCTTTCAGTTTGCCACTGTTTCTAAGGCTGGATCATACCTCGACTAATTTGAGTAGTGGTACGGGGTTGAAAAAGTGAAGACCGGCAAAGTTTTCTGGGTACTTGATGACGTCATTCATGTCACAAAGACGGATAGATGAGGTATTAGTTATTAGATATGCAGATCTATAAATCATGTAAGAATATATAGTCCATCCCAATACCTAGGTTTCCAGCGCGGTAACACGAGTGGGGCTCATTGATTTAAAAGATGAATGAAAAATCGGTCGACGTGATGCGTTTTCTTTAAAATTACATTTATTTGTTATTACACACCGCCCGCTCGTGATGCCGCGCTGGAAACCTAGGTATTGAGATGGACTATAGTCATCAAAGTGTTAAGTAACTATTTAAAACTAATAGGTTATGACTTTTTTTGATCAAAATTTATCCAACAAACATGTTATTGCCTTTCTGTTTTTATAAATCTGTTTTAAATATTATGTTCTCGAGATTAGCCACTAGGGTTGTGGGCTATGGAGCCGGTGCCGAGCATGGCTGGAAAAAGGCCGGTCGGGCCGGCCCGGACCGGCCTCTTTCTCAAAATGTCGGCACCGGCACGGTCCGCCCGTCCAATTCCTAGCACTGGTGCAGTGCACATTTTGACTCGAACGGTTCGTCGCACCGCTGGCAGTGTAGATTCTGTTTTATCAAAAGTGCTTTAACCTCATTTTTTGATCTTTAAAAGATGAACTACAGTTGCTCATCATTAATAGTAAAGTAACTTACTTTTGTGAGTATTTCTGTACTTCGTTAAAAATATTTCGTTTCAATTGGAGATCTTCGGGAACTGCTTCAATGATGAATGAAGCTGATGCTACCGCTGGCTCGATTGAGGTGTGAATGGAGAAAGATGACATTTGAGTATTCACTAGTTGTAAGACTTCCTAAAATTTCAGAATTACAAAAGCGGCTGACACGTATTATTCAAGTCAGTTTGAATAAATTTCATTGCGCCCAGACGATCCGGCGAGCCCGGGCCCTGAAAAAAATCGGCGGCCGGCCCAGGTTTGATGGTCTGAGTGCGTCTACTACAAACTCAGGTGTCGTTAGAGCAGCGGTCTCAGAATCCCTGAGTATTTGAGGCTGTGGGTTTGCCTCCCCGTAGCCACAGAAGGCTTGGGAAGCCAGAAGCTTACTTATTCTATGTATGTTTTATGCACCCAAAGACTGAATGTTTGAAAGGAGTCGTCAATGCTTAGATTAAACACTTTAAACATACTTTAGTTGTTGTATATGTTATATTGCTTAGTCAAATACAGTACCTCTTTATCCTGTAACTTTCTAGCGGCATTCTTCTCAAGACCCCATTTTATTCGTTTCTGCGCTTCGACCAGTTTGGCTTCACTGCGTCCGTACATGTTAACTTTGAAACCACACCCAAGGCAGACCTAAAGCGACTTTTCCTGATGAACATGTTATGGTGCAAATTGTTTCGAAACTAAGACTCCAGACAAAAAAATAAACAAATAATGGTTTTCAGCCAAATGACAAAGTTTTCATCTTGAGAGGAAGCTTTTCTACAACGCAACTAACGAGCTCAGTAACTTACTTGTGCAATTCCACTGCCCATCATACCACCGCCAAGAATTGCTACAGTATCCAAGTTCCGATTTACGTCAGCAACAACCATTTTTACCTAAAATTGAGTACCAAAATTGGGAATAGGATGGATGTGAAGCAAGAAAATAAAAAGTCAAAAATATAGCTTCACCGTATCAGTCGGCTTTAACAACAACAAAAATATGCACCGGTTATACCAACTTATACAAACAACTGGTATAACCATTCTTCTATAGTCTATCTCAAGACCTAGGTTTCCAGCGCGGTATCGCGAGCGGGGTGCTGTGTTGAATGTACCTTAGAAGAAAACGCACAATGCCGACCGATTTAACATTCACCTTTTAAACAATGCGTCCGTTTGTGAAGCCGCGCTGGAAACCTAGGTCTTAAGATGAACTAGAACTATACAACATTTCTAATAATCAAGTAAATCTGAACCAAAAATACTTAGCTATACCGAAGTAAGTTGCAAACATGAAGCTCGGCACCAAACTAAACACAAAAGCTACAGTAAACCAGTTGGAACATAGGGAATCCCTTCAGGTAGTTGCTAGACTGACTATATAAGGTAATGTCCGGATGCTTTTCACATGTTAAGGTGTTTATGGGCGGAGCCTAGTTGTTATCAGTAAGGCGATCGGACCACATGAAACACACGATTTAAATAAACACACAAAAACTAATGAGGGCCCCCGCGGACGGTGCAAAATGGTTCATTTGCTATTAAGCATTGTTTATGGGACGCGAGACTAATTGAAGCTGTTTCTGAAGTAATATTGAATGAACAAATTATTTTGATTCTATTGCAATTATCTCCTCAAACAAATAACAGGATTACAATGCTCTTATTTTGTGAATATGGCCTGATTATGCTGAAACGTTATAAGTGCCAGCAAATGCTTCATTTTTAATTACTGATTAGCTACTTGTCGACAGTATTTGAATGTGAAATAATTTGGTGAATCAAAACTATTAAGTCGGCATTCGTGAGTTGCAGACCTCTCACGAAAAGCCCGTCCCGGCCCGTCCGGGCCGGGATTATACAATGCAATAGCGAACTCGAATTTGTTTGGGTATAAAAAGCCAAATTTAGGAATTTTAATTTTGACATAGTGTTTTACCATGTTGAATTCATAAAAATAGCAAAACTAAATGCTAAACGAAGAATTTGAACTCTCGACCCCTGCTTCATAACTTGATTCCAAAATAATAATAACTTTATGGTGTGATGTAGGCTCTTCGCACCGGCCCGCCCCAATGAGAAGTCTGGTGAGTTGCATGCTTTCTCAAGTCTTTTGTATACAAAAAGCGATGCACTAAAATACTAAAATAAATCAAAGATATAAACGCTACCAATACCTATCGGCTGATATAATGATCAACAATTCAAATGAATTACAATACTTTCCATTTAATGTTGTACAAACCAGTGACTTGTGTTTGATTTAAAGCGGTTTCTTTAGAGTTCAGTGAAAGAAAAAAGATGAAATCTTCTGAACAGTAGGCAATGAACTTCATTGAATTGAAGATGCAAGAAGAATGAACTTCTAGGACTCTATATCAGAACAAAGAGATAGGGGTTCTCGTTCTGTTTCGAGGACAAGTATTGTTCTTTCGAGCAATGAATTCTGCAATCTATTCGATCCTGACAGCATCAAGCACAGCAATTTTACGTGCGAGGAGCCGGATTTTTAGCTGTGTCCTGTGACCCTAGCATAGAAACAACCGGTAGGTTGCCGGGGCAGTTTTCAGCCTGCCCGGGCAACAATTCTCAACTGCTCGGACACCCACCCGGGCGTTCCTATACTACGGTCACAGGCGTAATAATCTCTGCATCGAGATTATCTCTGCATTCATGATATCCACTCCTTATCAGATTTTGCGTGGCTATTGCTACTTAAAATGGGTTACTTAACCTTTGATAGCTTAGGCTGGTATTAGGCTTCCGCTACCCAAAGCTACTAATTTGAAGGCCCGAGCCGTGTCGGGACGGAAAGTTTGGAAACTGTACCGGCCGGCCCGGCCTCAGCTGACTGATTTACGGCTACAATCTCTAGCCCATTTCCGCATTATTTAAAATGTTTTATCATTCCACAACTTTATTTACAAAAGTGGAACCACCTGATTGATGAGCTGATTCAATCTTAAACCACTCAATGTAAATGTAGTCAGGCGGAAAACGCTTGGATTATTGTTAGTATAGTTCTATTCAAGAATCAGAATGGAGTGTTAAAAAAGATTCTCATTGAAAATGGCTCTGAAATTGTTCGAAAACCGAAAATATACGCAAAATTTCCATAAAATACGCAAGTAACACTCCCTTATTCCTCATGAATCAGACCATAGATACTTAGAGTATTAGAACATTGTCCTAACTATATCCACAATCTGAAGTCTTAATCCCCAGCAGTACAATCTTTTTGCAGTTTCTACAAAAAGTAATCCGAAAAAATAATTAACCGTTGGCAGGCAGTTTTCATTAAGCAAATAGTCACACACAATCTACAATAATTACTTTTCTAACTAGGGAATCGTCACAATTACTGTGGGATATCGAAAATCGGTCGACGTAGGTGGATGGGGGGTTGGAAAAAGAAATGGTTTGCTATTTTCTCCCGCTACTAAAAAAGTCTCAGTAACAAGCTACGGTAGCTCAAAGTATTGGTGCAAAATTCGCTCTTGGGCTGTAAGCGGTTGCAAATAAAGGGGAAAAGTAAAGATTTTCGATATCCCACGGTAAGTGTAGACCATTCCCTAGTAAATATTCTTTCATTACTGTAACAATAGATCACAGATGTTTAAAGAAACAGTTCAAAAGAAACAACAACAGGTTGAGCCGTAGAATCTGGAGAAGGCGAGATTTGAACCTATAGTTAGATACGAGAGTAATGCTGGAGTGTAGGAAAAGAATCTCGTGGCCAGGAAAATCGCATAAAAACGAAAATTTACGCAATATCCAAAGAATACGTAGGCAACACTCCATCATTACTCTTGGCGCTGACTATATGAGCACTTAGTTCAGTTATTATTATTCGAGGCCTGGATATTACTGATTGTGAGGCGAAATAAAACATATATAATTGTTCTTTTTTACAAATGGAGTTTTACAGATTATATAGTCCCATTCAAAATTAATAATTGAGTGTTAAAAATATTCTCTTTGAAAACGGTTTTGCTTTTTGTCAAAAAACTGAAATAAACACAAGTAACACACCATTATAACTCTTTAATTACAATCTGCATACTTATCCCAACTGTGGAGTCTAAGGAGCAGGGTTTGCTGCAATCTCGAGACCAGTCTACCCTCGACGGTCTAGCACAGACTATGGGGCCAGAACATACGCAATCACCCCATTCTTAGCTTTATTATAACATCAACAATCAAGAACTGAAAAGAAAATTGCACTTTTGTGAAATAGATAAACTGAACTTGGAAAACTTGGAAAAGTTGACCTTTAAAGATTGTAGAAAAATAGTTATCGTTTGCAACCATTTACAATACTCCGAGGGTTTACAAATTTGAATTAGCAAACCGAGGTCTCAGATCAGTTCATAACTTAAAAAATAAGTTCAAACGGAAATACTGAAACATCGATGTTAGAAATTTGGGGATGGAAAGATTTGGGCGTAGATGTACCTTTGCAACACATAAGATATTAAGTTGGAGGAATACTCGGTACCTTAATTGGTTATTTCATGGTAAATTTACGATCGGTCTGCTTAAAACAATACCAATCTACAAGGTATAACTGAAATTCTCCCATCTTTTGAACTTTCATAAGTATTCATCTTTTACCAAGTTAAAAATAGTTTGAGCAACTTTTCCAATACTAAATGTTGGCCCTTACAGGTTCACTTTTCAGTTATAAGCTTAGTTTCCAAGCTAATCATGATCTTTCAGAAAGAACAACTTCCTTACCCTCTACGGAAATTGTTTCCAATATGACATAAGGCTCTCTCGTGATGTGTGCTCTTCTTTCAATTACAGGTTTGAGCATATTACGAAGTACAAACTATGTTAGATTAGTAGTTTGGAGTTTGTTATTAGAAGGAGTATATAATTTAAAGTGATAGATTAAAGTTCTTTGTATCCTTATTGCTACATATAGTTTCACTAAAACTTTATTTCGCAGATCTACGCAGCCTTCTATCGTTAAATGAATCTTCTGGAAGATTCGACAACCTGGCCGGAACCCTCGATTCAAGCCAAGATCGGGTTTCATTCGATGCAACTTATGTTGGGTGTATTCTCTGTGGTTTCCAATATCATTATAATTATTTCGTTGAGAAGGGTAGGTATTGTTATTATTAGGTAATTTACAAATTAGGTATTTACACGTGAACGCTTTTTCTGAATCTTTTTGATGAAGTCTATATGAATATAGTCGATTTTAACGGTGTCGAATTACTTTTAAATATTGTTTATTGATATTTTACAAAACACGAGATCGCCCATATTTTGAGGATGAAATGGAAGGAGGGATCATAGGGAGCCAGGACTCCATTGCACAGCATCTGGGGAGCGGAGGCGGCGGATCAGAAATTTGCAACAATTCTTTCTTCGGGGCGGATTCGAAACATCGACCTCTAGATTAGACTATTTACAAGCACATTCGAATCATTTTTCTATATCAGAAAAACACACATATGACACCCACCCCGTCACTTTTGAATAACACTATAGTCCTATTTGCGTTGGTATAGTCGGCGGACAAACGATATGCAAGTTAAAGGTCTGAATAGATGTAGTTCTGTGCACTACATCATTGACTAGTTCGCGTTTTCGCGCTCCAGTAACACTTACAGTTTGTACCAGAGCTGGGCGAAAGTCAAACATTTTCTTTCGCGAAAGTCGAAAGTCGAAAGTCGAAAGAATTTTTAAACTGCACATTTCATTTCTTTCAACACATTTCTTTCGCGAAACGCGAAAGAGCCCTTTCGCGAAAGACTTTCGCCCAGCTCTGGTTTGTACCGTATACCCGTGCATAAACCTTGCCTTTAATACAGATTTATAGTTGTCAACCGATTGAACATTATGATAAAAACTTGTGCAAGCTCCATAAAAGTTGTACAATTCAACTATTCCAGGTTAAGAAGCGTAAAAACGCTGCCGTCTACTACTTTCTAATAACAATTCTAGCCCAGTGTGATCTAACGAAGTCACTGGTTCGATTATTAATATTTCCATGGGAGGTGATTGGAAGCAATGTAAGATTACCCACAAATTGAATTTGTGGAATACCTTACGAAACTACAGCTTATAAAATATAGTCCACTACCAATCTCATATAGGCCCACTGGCCGTAGTATGGAAAGCACGGGTGGGTGCCCGGGTGGGTGCCCGGGCAGTTTTTGGCTTCCCGGAGTTGAGAATTGGTACCCGGGTAGGCTAAAAACTGCAGTTTCAATACTACGGCCACAGGCTGCGAATATCGCGCCCCAGTGATAATCATCAAAATTCGACAAGTATTGCAATATCTTTAAAAGCATTTTTCTATGGGTGTTTAGGAAAAAATCATAGTATTTTGTTCAAAATAGCTGAAAGATAAGATCTACATTAGTATTTTATAAGAAATTAGTAGAAAAAATCAAAAAAGAAAGGAAAATAGCGTAATTTAGCGTTTTTGGTTTTCAGATGCATGACGACTGGTTCATCCGATATTTCAACCGTTTTATTCGCATATTTTATGGAGCAGCTAGCAATTTATCATTTGTTAGCATATTTCTAGCAGCGGTCAACCGTTTACTACTTTTTCTATACCCAAGAGCCAATAGTAGAATATTTGGAAACTTCAAGAGGTTTAGGTAGAGAAGTTTATAGAGAAAAACACCAATCGGGCGTTTTCACTACCCCCGGTCGCAGTAGCCAGCAACCAAGACACTGTTCCTTAGAGCGCAGGTTCACTTCGTAAGTGAACTTGTCTTTTGGACGCGATTTCAAGGAAAATTATGCTTATAGTTTGAAAGTAATTAGCCAATTCTGGACCACAAATGAGTATTTTCCTAATTTAGGCATTGTATTTACATACTACTTCTATTATTTATAGTTACCTTTATTGTTATTACTCCAAACCGCGAATTTATATACATTTCAAAACTGTTTACCGTGGTTGTCAAGAACACTAATCCGTGGCCAGTGAGCTGGATGGTGGCTCAGGTAGAGTGAATCATGCATTTATATACGTGGTCACGTACTTTTCTCTCCAAAGACATTTCTAAATAGCAACGTGTATGTATAATATACCTCAAAGGGAATGTCAATAGTTTATAAATTTCCATCATTTAAGTAGGTTAAACTACAGATGTAAAGTTGATATAGATAGAAGATAGCTCGTCTAGCTCAATCAGAGCGCACGGCATGCTGGGTCGGAAACGGCACCTCAGCGCACCGTTTGTCTAAAGCTTAGCACCTGCAACGGCTAGTTCGCCAACGAGCCCTGTCGTCCACCTTCATTAATGCCTGATTTAGGTGATAAACCTGGTTTTGACTTGCCCGGTTTTCTTTGCCCCAGTATTCTATTGCTGGCTATACATTCACCTCCATAGAAAGCTGCAACATCTCAGAAAATCCTCATCTAATCCGGCTCAGAGGTCTGAATTTGGACGGGAAATTCTGCTAATTGTTCAGGTAAAGAATTCTTAGGAAAGAACTGTAAAAGCTCAATTCAAACGTTCAGATCATTATGTTCAGTCATGTAACATATGGCTGGGGTATGTCGGGCGGATAGCAAAATTTTTCTCGGCCCCCACTTTTGCCACCCCTGACTTATAGTCTGTAGCAAGAGCTAAGTTTCCAGTGCAGTATCTTGGGTAGCGGTAATGTTATATAGAAATGATTGAAAGTCGGTCGATTAGGAGCTTTTTCTTCAAAAATTCATTCATTTTAATCTTACGCCAACTCTCTCCAGGATACGAACTAGCCTTTTCAAAGACTATATTAAATTGAAATAGTACTTGGACTTGATTTGTTCTTGATTAATTGGGTTAAATGAATAATACTCCGACCTGATAAATAACAATTTTTGTAGCTGATTGAAAACTTTATAAGTTGGCCATTTAGAACGAATAAGAAGGAAAACTTATTTAACTTGATAACGATTACGAATTATGCAACTGAGGTTGATTCAATTGTGCAGAATTCTGCACTCTTCGAGCTTCCATTGCATGTATTTGTGTATTTCTTGTTATTCTCGCCTAACGAGATAACATGTTACATTGTTGATGTAAGACTAATTATTGGTTAAAACCTTATTCCGTTGCAATAAATATTAAATTGTGCGGTTTCGTTGTTCTTATTCCTCTATTCCATTAAGTATGTTGCTTATGGTCTAGATCTATAACTACTCCTAATACGTGCTATTCTGTGAGCAATCCCTCGCAGTTTAGTACACAATGGTTAAAATCATTTATTTTCTCAGCTAGATGTCACACAAAGTTTACTCACTATTGTAAAACAGGGGCGGGAAATTTAAGACCGGCCCGGGCAGGGCTTCGGGCTGACATTGGGACAACTGGGCCCGCGGCGCGCAGAGCCGGGGCCAATTTTTCGACCAAATTTTTCACTGAAGTCTAGGTTTTGGTCATTTTTCCATATTCGAAAAGTAAATGTTCAAGTTTAATGATATAAAAACCAAAGTTTCTCAAACATTTTATTTAAAAATACATATTTTGTTCAAAAAATGCTTTTCGAGATTTAGAGAACCTATCTTGGTTACGGGCCTAAATTTGACAGTTTGCCCCGTGCCGGGCCTAAATGTGACGGTTTACCCCGTGCCGGGCCTAGATTTGAAGGTTCGCCCCGGGCCGGGCCCAAATTTTGTCCCAATTTTCCACCCCTATGGTGAAACTGGCAGTGGTTCCTAGAGAAGTACCTTTTTCCTAGAGAAGTTGTTTCCATTTCAGGGTTTCACATACTGGCTACTTCTAGTTCTTTGGGCACTTCTAACAGTTTTTGTGGGAAATTCTACAAAATTAGACGAGTTTGGCTACTATTGGCCAGTTATTCTTCTGGAGCTATTAGATATATCATTAAACTGTTGTCATCCCTATATTTATATTCTATGCGATAGATCCCTAAGAAGAACTACATTTTCATTTGTTTTTAAGAATGTTCACCCTGTATCAGAAGCTTCGGGAGCAGGAGTATTGCCTTCAGTTATCATGGTTTTAGCTAAAAAGAATCGTACCTAATCTAGAAAACAGAAATTTAATAAATAATATGTTTCAAAATATTACCTGTATTTTATCCACACCGAGGATTGAACTATTAAATAGTAAGCAATTGTTCTTCAGTTTACAAAATATGCAAAACGTTTGCCGCCAGCAGGGGTCGAACCTGCGACCTTGGGCTTATTAGACCCACGCTCTAACC
This sequence comes from Phasmarhabditis papillosa, assembly GCA_034691345.1. Taxonomy (NCBI): domain Eukaryota; kingdom Metazoa; phylum Nematoda; class Chromadorea; order Rhabditida; family Rhabditidae; genus Pellioditis; species Pellioditis papillosa. Next base: position 20,801 of record JAQGAV010001248.1, read on the forward strand.
GACTGAGCTATGGCGGCTTCTTTAACATTGACAAATACTTAGAACACTATAGGATGAGATGGTCTCAAGGAGAGTTTCTTCTCAAAACCCACCTCTGAGGTGGTTTCTCTGTCCATGATTCTGAAATTAAAGGGTGATGTTTTAGAGTAGAAAGCGAATATACACTAGAGGATCGAAATCTTCTACCTAACAATGTTGGATTGGATTCAAAACAATGTTGGATTCATTTTCCAAACCAATATTCTCTCAATTGATAACTACTCTCTAAAACACCTTCATAGATGTTCCTTTACTTAACCGTTCCCATAAACTTTTCCTTTTTCAAAAGTAAAGCTCTATCATTCATTCATCACTTTTTCTCCACTCGACTATGTTCTATTTTCTTCCTCTACCGGCTATTTTATTCCCGGTGGTCCTAGTTCTTTTATTCTGTGCTTCTAAGGCCAATGTCAAGACGCCTCAAGCTAAATCAGCCAAGAATGGATCACTCAGTAAACCACAAACACCTGAGAGCAAGAAGGTTATTGACGCCCATCGATCATCGAGAGCAAAGAATGCAAACCTGGTATGTTTATTTTTCAAATGATGCTCGCAAAAGGGGCTCAGACGAGCGTTGAATTCTTTACACTCAATCATTACTCTTGGTGCGGTAGTACTGAATCAGGCGGCTCGGTCGATTGCCCACGAAAAAGTGGGCGTGGCTATTGCAGGCTCGCCCACTGCTGCGCAGGAAACAGTGGGCTTCGTATAAGACCGTCGCTATATAGTCTGGGTTTTGAAACAAACTAGTTGCTATGGTATATTGCTATCTGATTAAGACTACCTGATTGAAAATTACAAAAAAGAACGTTTATAGCCAAATTCGACACAGTAGGAGGTTTCAGAGAATCCTAAAGTAACCCTTCTTTTTCCAGGAAGACACCGGCATCTTGGTTCAGCCCGCGAAGGGCAAAACTTCCTCAACTAAGACAAATTCGAGCCAGGGAGTGAAAAAAGCCACCGATTCAAGCAAGAAGATTAAAAAAGCCTCCACCGAAGATAAGGGTGGAATCAAGAATCTAATTAAGGCATCTGGTAAGAAAAAGAAGGCTTCCGTGGAAGATATGGAGCACAAGGTTGGTTTGTTTTGTAAAATGACTGGGGGATCAGTCACTTCTTCGGATAACTCAGTAAATATAATTCTAACTCTTTTTAGTAGTATATTAAGTTATTTAACTATGAATGTCTATCTATAACCTTTTTAGGATGTTAAATATATGGACACTGGTTCGTATGTAGACTTTGAGAAGATGGATGATACTGTGGACGCTACTGCTTAGCCACAGATGGTTTAATAAGAACAATAAATCAATTCAACAGATTAGACTAATCTATATTTCATTTGAATACTAGTCAGATTTTTATCTAATAAATTCTGATACTTGTTAGTTTTTATATGTTATGGGCCAGTAATCTGTGGAGAAATCAATATAGTCTGTAACAAGAAAAAGGCTGCAAGGTGCGGTGTTAAACGAGGGCTTTCGCAATTACGTATTTGGGTTTTATGAAATCAA
>JAQGAV010001249.1:0-22347 GCA_034691345.1 Phasmarhabditis papillosa
GTTTGCATAGGTGTACTGTAGAATTTAGAAGGAGCGCGGAAATCGAAAGAAAATATACAAGCAACCGATATAATTGTACGCTCGCATTATCATAAATAGACCTTTAAACTACATGAAATTTGTCCGTAGACTATACTCGTAAAAGGCAATTCCAAGACTTACGAAAAGTTGCAAAACTTGTTCTGTTGTATATTTTAGGGTATAGGACAATGAAAAATTGAATCTAAAGAATAACGATTAAATAAGTATTCCAAGTAAAGGATATAATACTTCATTGAAAGCCAAAATTGGTTTAAAACAAAGATTCAGTTATCGAATAACTTAGATTGTTATATATAGTCGACGAACGAATCGCTTGTGGGAAGTACGGTAGAGCCACAGGGATTAGAGCGCGTTTTTCATAGGAGCGCGGATACTAACAATAAGCGAAAAGAGTACCAATCCGAATTAAGTGTCGCTACTACGCAACATAAAACCTGCAATCAATTGTTCCGTCGCCTATAAACGATACTCTCATGATTGGATAAGCATACCTCATGAACGCGAGCATTCATAGGGTGGGTTTTCGGCCGGATGGGTTGTGGGCCGAAAGTGCAAAGTTTGGGCCCGGGCCCTATGGGCGGGGCGAACTAGATCACTTTTCTACCTTAGTTCCTTGCTTTATATTAACTTATGTACATTGGCATGATGAAGTTTGGGCAAGTTGCGCTCCTTGAAAAGAAAGTTGAAAGTTTACTTGGCTCTTGTTTGGTAGACTTAGAGTAAAATGAATCTAGTGCACTTCGAATTTAAATTTATTTATTTCAAAAGGGCGGAAACTACGTCACACACAGCTACTTTAGCGACACTACTTTTAAGGGAAATAAACAAAATTAGCAGAATTAAAGAAGACAATGAGACCAAATGTGCTGCTGTTTAGTGAAAACGAATTTCTAATCACGTTGGAAACCTAGACGGGTATCTTCATGAATGAGGAGGTGAATTTGGAAGGTGGAAGAAAAAATTGTTTTAATTTTTTGAATATTATTCGATTTATATTGAACCGAGTATAGTCAGATTCAAAAGTAATGAGGCCGTCTATGGTGCGTATTTCGTCATGTTTAACACTGCGCCTGCTGGAGTTTTACGCGCGCGGTATCAGCAGATTGCAAACTTGCTATTGCTCTGCCCTACTCAGACAAAATATTGCAACACTCCTGCTAATTAACACGGCCTTATTACTTTTGAATCTGACTTCTGGAGCGAGCAACAAATTGAAGAACTTTAACCGATACTTAAGAGTAGCGAAACTAGTCCAAGTCGTTCCAATAGGCAAAGAAACTTGTTTCTGGATTTCTTTAATAAAAACTTTTTAACAAACTTGTACTTTATAAGTTATCTTGATAATATAATAATCCATGAATGAAAACTTAAATTGAAACACTTTACTTTAAAATAAACCCCCTCCATTCGACCTACGTCCGCTTGAATAGTAGTTGCAGGCAAAAATGAATTATTCCCAACGATTAAGCAAATTCACACTCTATGGCTACGTCATCTAAGGCTCTTTGGTGGTCAATTGAATTAAAATGCTAAGAATAGACCGGATGTTAAAATGGTCAATTGAATAGAGTGACCAGTAAGGTCGAGTTAAGAGTCAGAGACTACCAGATAAGAAGTACTCAAATCGCAAACTTTGTTGTTCAGATGTTAGGAACTACTTTAATATTTAATTTTAAATATAAAGAACTAATCGCTCCAAATATAAAAAAGAGACGTCACTCTTGGAGACAAAACGACTTATTTTAAGACCAAATTACGTTGTTATAATATTTTTATGAGCAATCTCTATGTTGTTACTATCTGCCCGGGCTGCCAGCTCGGCCTGGGCCCAAGTTTTCAAAATGATCGGTACAGCCCGTGCGCAGCTCTGATCTAAATTATGTCTAGACAAGTATGTAAAAATTGCATACCAAACTTCGGGACTATCAAAAAACAGAAGTGAGAAATTTTCCAATCGCCTTCAAATAAGTCTGTTGTGGGCAGTTCTGATCTCTTGTAGTCTACAAACTTCGTACCACAAGAGGTTCAGATTCCCGGGAATCGAATTGCTCAAATTCTATAATTCAGCAGTCTAAAATAGCCAGCCTGGTCAAAATTCGGCTGAGAACGGAGTTGGTAATTAACGGATGCATTAGGTATAAAAAGACGATGACGTTGCATAAAATTGACTCATTGTGAATAGTTTGGAAGTAATGAAGAACTTTTGCAGAAAAGGAACACAACCAAGAATCAGAGATCTCAGGCAGTAGAATCATTTTAGGCTTTCAACTGGCCAAGATGGTCCTTAAAACTAAGTACAATACAATTCAAGATTCAAATTCAAGCATATCACTAATATTTTCAAAAAAAAAACTTGTTTTTTGAAATGCCTGGTCTAAATAATTACTGGTGCCCAGACCCGGCCAAGATGATAGAGCGATGTTTAATATAGCCTGAAGTGAAAAGATGACATTATAACTTTGATAAGTTAAGAAATGAAAAAGATTATAGTGTCATTCAAGACGAATAATTGCTTGTCACTTGCGTATTTATAGGATTTTTAACACCGCACCAGCAGGCAAATTGTACGCGGGTACTAGCAAAATACAATATTGAAAGGTGAGTAGCCGCCAAATGCTGGCGCGGGACTTGCTAAAAGGCCTCAGAGAAGCGTTGAATTCTTTATACTCCATCATTACCCTTGGCGCTAACTATAGTCAGTTAGCAAAGTTGAAAGTCCTTAACTAATGAAACTGTTCATAAGTATTCAAACATACATGGTTTACTAGCTGAAAAGTTCAAGATTAATATAAATGTAAATAAAACGTTTAACATAAATTGTTTTCCCGTTTTCCGCGTCTATTGCGAGTCAATTAATGCATGTGAAGACTTAATAAGCTGCATTATAAATTATTATTGATACTGGCTAGGGGATAAATAGAAATTAGTTTTTTAGTCTTTGGTATTGGCTGCGTATGTTGACTGACACTGAGAACTATACGAAAGTTAGGTGCGCATGATCGAACCAATAATTTGCTGCGATTTGCAGTGGCCGTAGTGTAGAAACGCCCGGGTGCTGCCCGAGCAGTTTTTACACCGCCCGGGCAACTATTCTCAACTGCCAGGGCACCGACCCGGGCGTTTCTATGCTACGGCCACAGTATCTGCTATCCTAAATAGCGAAAAAGATTCAGTTCGTAGCAAAATTACCTGGACCAGACGGCGCAAAAAACCAAAAAGTTCATTTTTTTAGTTTAAATCTTCCAGTCCCGTGCGTTTTAGTTGTTTTCATGGTGGTCGTTGTTGGAATTATCGAGTATGCTCTTAACACGAAGAAGGCAACAAAAACACTCTACTCCTAATCTACTTAAAAGATTTCGAACAATTCGCGGCCTTACTTTACAAAACTAAAAAACTACTAAAAATAGACATATACAGCTGCTGAAAACTACTAACCATAAGAATAAGGAAAAGGTTTGGGAATTGGGGAAATTTGAATAAATGAGGAATAATAAATGAGGAAATATTAAAAAAATTGGAATAATGGAGTGTTACTTGCGTATTTTAAACTTTCAGAGCCATTTTCCGCTCGTCGCGCCCTAACAAAACGGGACAGGGCAAATTCAAATGGTGAAATGTTGATGCTCATGCCCTGGCTTATTTTGTTAAGCAATTTTAGTTAATTTATATATTATTAGAAAGGCCATAGCTCAATCTGTGCAACTACAAAAGAGAACCCAGTCCTTTAACACCACTGTCTCCGTTGGCGAGTCGTGTTTCAACGAGATTTTTATTAACACTCCATTATTTTTCTTGAATAGGACTATAGTTCTGAATAGGACTTTTATATACAGTTTTCACAATATAGAAAGAATAAACAAAATGGAAAACTATATAACTTTGATAATAAACTACAAAGAATAAAAACGTATATATGTTCAAGCTTAAAATAGGGAACTACACCCTCATCTAGTCAAGTTCGAGTGACGCCTCTCAAGTGTCAATGACATAGTTCACTCATGCTTGACCGCATCGGTGAGTCTCGGAAGGTTCTGGCAAAATACGTAAGTTGTAAATAGGAAATTACAAATTAACAAAATGTTTTTTTAATTAAATAAGTTATAAAGTTATATACGAAGATCGTGCAGACTTTAGTGAGTTCTCACGATGATTAGATGTTGAATTGAGGAAAAACTAGAACAGCAAGCATACATTATATTTTAAAAAGGTCATTTATTTGCAGAACTGATACCAACTTTGGTGGACCCTAGTCAAAATTCTTCAATCTAAGCCGACTGGATCAAAAGCTGATCCGCAGCACATCTTGCCGGAGGGTTGCGTAAACCCCCCGGGCCGGCTTATTTTTTGATACGCAAGGCACCTGCGATCTGGATTTTTTATACAGTGGTCGTAGTATAGAAACCGCCGGGTGGGTGCCCGGGCAGTTTTTAGGTGCCCGAGCAGTTGTGGATTGTTACTCGGGCAGGCTAAAAACTGCCCGGGCACCCACCCGGGCGTTTCTATACTACGGCCACATAGTCCTGCACGGCTCGGTCTTCAAATTCAGAAATGATCGCCCTACACATATTAACTAATCCTGATTAAGATTAACTACATAGTTAGCAAAAATTCTCAAAATCAGCAAAACGTTAATACTACTCGTGGAGCGCACTTTCGTTAGATTAAAACATAATTATGATTCAGGAGCATTTTTCCGGTCCAGTGACAACTTTGTGCCCAAAACTTCGCCCACCCCCATCAAATTCAAAACGTCCTCAAAACAGGATTATCTTGTCAAGCAGCAAAAATTGAAATGAATGTATTGAAACGGCAAAGAATGGGTTGTGGTTTTCATATTATGAAAGTGTTGACGATAAAACCAAAACGTAACTGGGTGTTTCAACATTGAACTTTATGTTGTTTGGTTTACTTGAACTGCTTCCTCTGCCAATTCCAAACATGTTGTCTTTGTTTGAAACTTCCGAATTAGGTTTAGTTGAAAATCGGTTTAGTTTAGCCTTTTCTTCAAAAGTACATTTATGTTAATGTAACACGCATCTACCCCAGGATACGGCGCGGTAGCGTATATTCACATTATGTGTTATAGTCAGATTCAAAAGTAATACCGCCGTGTAATCTGCGTATTTTGTTCTTTTTAACACTGCGCCTGCTGGCATTCTACGCGTGGGATATCAGCAGATTGCAAACTTGCTTTCGTTCTGCCTTACTCAGACAAAATATTGCAACACTCCTGCAAACACAATTGTATATTTGGATACATATCTTATGTACATTGGCATTATGTGTTACTTGTGTTTCGTCTTCCAAATAAAACTTTCTATTCTATTCTATTCTGGAACTATTTTAGAAATTGCTTTGTAATATATTTTAGTTATGGGAGTTAGGTGCTCTGGCAAGAACTGCATGCTCTCGAGCAGTAATCAAAAAAAAATCGCGAGCTAACTTTTAGGTAATTTGTGACAGCCTACTTCAATTACGAAAACAAGACACTTAAACTTGGCTGTCCTTTTTAAAAGCTCTTTAAGAGTTAAGTGAAAAACAAAAACCAATTCATAAAATATTTATAAATATCTGAAGAGAGAGAGACGATTGAAGAACTTAGTTGACAAAATTGAGAAAAACACAACTTTATTAATTTTGAATCTGACTATATAAAGAAAGAATAATAACATAAATTAGCTCCAACTCTATCAGTAAAGGCATTTTATATTCTAACTTGTAAGATGTTAAAAAAGCTCTTAGCCATTGTTTTCCACATTTTGCGTTGCACGAACGTGATTATTTCCAAATTTCAACTTTTAGATATATTTTCTGATTTATGTGCATAAACCAGGCAACAAAGGGAAAAATGGATGGCTGAAAACTCCCCGGGGACCGTTTGCGAACGCCTCAATCTCAAACAAACTGCAGTGAAATTAGGCATTCTGGTACATAGATGATCAAAAATCTTTAGCAGACGAATACATTTAAAAGAATAAGTTATAATGGAATAAACTTATATTTTTGTAACATTGAAAAGTAATTGTGTTTGAATATAGCCAATTCACAATGGTTCCAATATTTAGGTAAAACTATAATAATGAAGAACGAAGAGTGAATGTTGGAAAGGAACCGCCCTTCCTCAGTGGCCGTAGTATAGAAACGCCCGGATGGGTGCCCAGGCAGTTTTTAGCCTGCCCGGGCAACAATTCTCAACTGGTCGGGAAGCCAAAAACTGCCCGGGCACCCACCCGGGCGCTCTTATACTACGGCCACAGAATATTCCGGAATGAATGGCCGAAACCCTGGGCTGAACAAATCTACTATTATTGTGATACGAGTATGCTGGGAAAAAACATAATGTTTAATAATAACCAGAAAAAGTTGCGATAATAATAAAAATAAGTAACCTTTTGCGATTTACTCCATAGTAGAGTAGGTCATTGTATAGTCAGATTCGAGAGTAATAATGAAGTGTTAAAAAAGAATCTCATTGAAAATAGCTCTGAAAGCATTCGAAAACCGAAAATATACCCAAAATTCCTTAAAATACGCAAGTAACACTCCAGTATTCATCTTGAATTAGACTATAACAATCTCTTACGCCACTCGCTAACTACCTTTGAAAAGCTATTCAAAGCCGACTATGCAATTGCATTTAAGAGCAACTCCTTTTGAATGAATACGAGAATGAGTAGTAAAACTAACAGGAAGCACGTTGAGGAAATAAATCTTGCAACAAATGAAACTAAGGCCCGAAAATCCAGAAAAGGAGCGGTTTCCCCCAGAAAACGGAACCTTCTGCACCTTAGGGGCTTTGTTATGGAGTTCTGAATTCATGAAGTTTTTTCGTCGAAGCGGATGCTTTAGCCTATTGGTCAGAGCAGCGGTCTCTGAATCCGCGAGGATCTGAGGCTGCGGGTTCGAATCCCCGTAGCTGTAAAATGCTTGGGAAACAAGCAGCTAACTTATGCCATGTTTCGTGCCCCCGAAGACTGAATGTTAGAAAGGAGCCGTCTCTGCTCAGAAGATTCCTGAATAAATGACCGAAGCCTTGCCTCAAGAACATCTACTCTTATTGTGTGCTGATATGATACAGAAAACAAAGTACTTTTAAATACTTTCGTCTCCCTTCTTCGCTCAACAATCTACGATCTCGTGTGCGATTAAATGAATAGAATGCGGTTAAATTTCTGAAATGCCGTGAATCATTGGAGGTTCCTGGAAAAAATGAGTTTTTCATTCAAGATGTTTGTTCAGTGATATTTCTTGCTTTCAGTTGAGTAAGGCATCGGGTACAAAGAGTAATTTAAATTCAAATTAAGCGTTCAATCTAAGGATCTAGAATAATGGGAATGTCACTACGATGAGAATTGGAAATAGAGTATGCCTTATCCGCCGCGTTGGGCAGGAATCCAGGTCTTCATCTCAAGTTCCTGGCATACATTCAAATTCATTAATTACCATAAAATATAACCTTCAGATTGAAACGTGCACCCGAAGAAAGGATTTCAGAAAGAAGCCGTCTTTGCTCATACGATTCCGGACTGAGAGTAGACGTAGAAACTTGAATTTTCGAAAGAGTTTGCCGAATACGATATGTAATACATTTACTCCGTGAAAAGGTGGGTTTTACAAATATATTCATAAATAAATATAGTATATGAGTAACCAGGGTTGTAACTGGGCCAGGTAAGGTTGGAGATTTCGAAGCCCGGCCAGTGGCCGCAGTAGAGAAACGCCCGGGTGGGTGGTTCTTAGCTGCCAGAGCAGTTAAAAATTGTTGCACGGTCAGGCAAAATCTGTCCGGCACCCACACTTGCGTTTGTAAACTACGGCCACAGGGTAAAAGCCAGCGAGGCCAGGTCTTATTTTCCACTATTAATGGTTTACTCATTGAGAAATAAACCACGTGTACGTGGCAGGCAGCCCTGAACTTATTAAGAATTAACCAATGAAAATGGGAAAATTTCAACCGATCAACAAGGCCAGGGCAAGTTTGCTTTCCATTGAGTAACTACTATGCAAAGCACATTATTATAAACTAAATTGAAGCTCGCTCCAGTTTAGTTGGAACCGCCTCTAACCAGAATGAGCTTTTTATGCGTCTATGATTAGTGCATCGGCATTGCTGCCAATTGGAGTACAAAGCGCCGTTGTGCTAATTAGACAGACGCCGTGTAATTATATCATTCTAGAGGAAATAGCAACACTGCACTCATCGCCAATTCTACAACCAATTCACAACGAATTAGATTAAGGCACCAAGCTAGGTTAGCTGAGGTTTGTGAGCAGTGACTTTGGTTTTAACAGACTATGCAGCGGTATACTTGGGGGGATGGGCCCAGCTTCCACGTTTCAACGATCAATAAACATTTTCAAAAATCTTATAACACTGTTATCTAGATGATTGGAGGAGCTATGTTTGCAGCCCAGTATTCTGCGAGACGGTGCTTTTAAAAAAACTTTCCTGCTATGAGCATACAGGCCTGCTGGATGATGAGTTGAATTGACATGTAGGGCCAGCCAACTCTGATAAGTGAATCAACCGGAATTATTTTAAAAAAACTGGAAAAAACTAGAATTATATAGTTGGGAAGGTTCCTCATAACTTGTTTAGCAAAACTACAGCATATTCGAATGCCCACCAATAGGCAATTGCTTTAGAAAGCAAGAAAGATAGCACAAGATGATGATTTAGCCTAGTGGTTAGAATCCGTAAAGATCTGAGGTTATGGGGTTGGGCTCATCTTGGTTGCAAAACGCTTCGGAAGCAAAAAGCTTACTTGCCCTGTGGCCGTAGTATAGAAACGCCCGGGTAGGCTAAAAACTACCCGGGAACCCACCCGGGCGTTTCTATTCTATGGCAGCTGCTTCTTATCCAGCAAAGTTCCATCTGAACGCGCACAACCCGCAAACAGAATGTAAAACAAACAAATAATAAGGAAGAAACGTTGAGGGCACCCGAATACCGAATGTTGGACCCAACAGGTTTGAAAAGCATCTGATAACCGGCTTTTTCAAGCTAGATCTCAATGTTAGCAACTAGCTTTAAGAGTGTTTGCGAATCAGGAAACACTAAATTTGAAAATTTCGTGATATTTCCGCTTTTGAAATTCAAAGCGTTCATTTAATAGGTCCGTCGGGATTTCATCCCGATGCGAATACGAATAATAACGTCTGTGAAGTAGTATAGCCAAAAGGACTCTTCTGATTTGGTGATTTCTATCCAGCTCGGTTACCAAGAAGATGGGAGTGCGCCGGCCCTTGATCAAAATTCGGTGTAGAGACACAAAGCCCGGCTCCGTAAAACAAAGTTGTATGGGCAAACCTTCGCAAATTTCAAATACAACAAAAACAAATTGAAACTGAGTATAGTCAGATTCAAAAGTAATCGGGCCATGCATGCTGCGTATTTCGTTATTTTTAACACTGCTTGCATTCTACGCGCGCGATATCAGCAAATTGCAAACTTGCTTTCGCTTGCCTTACTCAGATAAAATATTGCAACACTCCTGCTTATTAACACGGCCTTATTACTTTTGAATCTGACTATAAAAAAGTGTTAAAGTTTTTCCTTGTTCTATTTAAATTAAGCTGCTTCTCACAGCAAAGTTCCACCCGAACGTGCCTAACCCGCAAACAGAATGTAAAACAAACAAATAATAAGGAAGAAACGTGAAAAATTGAATGTTTTCGATTCAATTAGGCTGCAAAATTAACAGATTAAATAAACTTGGTTTTATTAATTAAAAACTGTAGATAAATAATCAAGTATTTACAGATGTTGTGATAGTATAGTGCTTGGCTTCATAAAAAATTACATGAATACTAGTAGAATATAGTGCAGGGAATAAAGTCTTGAATCATTTATTAGTAAAATCCGCCCCTTGTAAAGGGTTGGATGACAAGTTACACCAGATCAGAGCTGTAAAGCTGACCTGACGTGGTCGGGTCTGGCCTGTGAGACCTGGAAAATTCAAGGCCAGCTCGGACAGGCCAGTTTAACAGCTCCGGAACAAAAAGATTGATTAGGGCAGCTTAATAAAACAATGTTCTGTTGAATCAATAATAGAATGATAAAACCGGGAAGTTATTTTAACTAGAAAGATGCCGTACTGGCTTGCTCTGGCGAATATAGAATCGTCAAATAAGGAATTATTGGCTTTTTTAGTTCGAAATAATGTACATTTTAAGAGATTTGAGTTTGACGAAGTTAATTACCATTCTACTTACGTCTACACGGTATTAGGCTCGAAAGAACGTTTCAACGATTTATAGTCGGATTCAAAAGTAATACGGCCGTGTTAATAAACAGGAGTGTTGCGAAAGGAAGTTTGCAATCTGCTGATACCGCGCGCGTAAGATTCCAGTAGACGCAGTGTTAAAAATGACGACTTACGCAGCATACACGGCCTAATACTTTTGAATCTGACTATAGATAACTGCTCGTACAAAAACTTTTATATAATTTGTTGCACAATATATGTTTCTAGCGCAGTGTCCTAGGTGGCATCAGGGCTGGGAAAAGGCCGTCCGAGCGGGCCCGTTTCTCAAATTTTCGGCCCCAACCCGGCCCGTGAAACTCTCAGCCCTGGTCGCATCGGTGTTCTATGAGAATGAATGGAAATCAGTCAAAAGAACATTATTCTTTACCGCTGCTCCCTATAATACTGTTCTTCGCATCGGTGTTCTATGAGAATGAATATAAATCAGTCAAAAGAACATTATTCTTTATTTAACACCGCTGCCCCCTCTATAATAGTGTTCTGGAAACTTCGCTCTTGCAACAGACTATATCTGCTTTAATATTAAAACAAAGTTAATTTAGAGCACGCCGTTCAAGCGTACATTTCTGTTAATTCTCACAAATACGGGTAAGAACAGCGCATAAAATATTTAGTGTTTTCCGGCAGATACAGGAATTCTTAAGGGGAAAATTAATATAAAATTCACGACAAATAAAACAGAATAAGAGAAAAATAAAAGCGTAATTGGTTTAATGGCTGGAAATTAGTTTTAGTGGAAATGTTACGGTATACGAGCTAAAATTAGGAATGGACAAAATGGTTTGGCTTAATAGATCAGACATCAATTATTAAAAAAATTTCCTGTATCACTCCTCGTATCACAATAATGGTAGATGTTATCGAGAGTGAAGATGAACCGATCGTCTCGCGCAATTATAGAGTGGAGATGGACCGATCGTCTCGTGCAAACGGGGCGGCGCATTGTTCGACTAAAGCTGTTCTCGGCACAGGGCCACCGGCACAGCTTGGGCTTGGCATCTACCGCGTTTATCTGCAAAAATAACGACAAACTACCATCTCCCGTTTAAATGGTGTGGTGACACCTTCGCTTCCTTTGCTTCTGATTAACTTTATTAAGTGTGCGTGCCGAAGGCGTGTTAGATACAAACTCGTTGGAGGCATCCTGATTTCCAAAATTGGTGGATTCCTGGCTATATTGACCAAACGTGAGCTGGAGAAAATATAGTATTCCTACCTGTGACCGTGGTAAAGGAACGCCCGGGTGGCTGCCCGAGCAGTTGAAAATTGTCAGGGCTGGCAAAAGTGAGGGCCGACCCGGGCCTACCTGGGCCAGGGCCAGGGCCAGGGCCAGGGCCAACCCCGGGCCTGATTTTTTTTTTTTAAATTGGCAATTTTGGTAAAAAAACTTGGAATTTGGCCTAGAAAGCCGGCCCGGGCCGGCCCTTGCCACCCCTGACTACGGCCACTGGGGTTAGCAGTGTCTAGGAACGTTTTGGTAGGCAAGCCTGATTCGGTTCTAAAAAATATATCAGAAAGTAAGGTGTTTGAATTATTGTAATATTAATTGAATAACATAAATATGTTCTGAAACTAGTGAGTTGAAGTAAATTCATTGAAAACATTGGTTTTTGTGAACTCACTGGCTTGTCACTATGACTACTAAATGCATAAAATTACTCTGCAAGATGTTTACTGCAATTTAAATTAATATTATAGTAATTATTTTCAAAAAATGGACATTAATTGCTGTTATTTCGTGGGCTTATTTTTCTTCGAAGTTCTGCTTTCAAGATTATCTGGTTAAAAGTTTTTGGAATAATCGTAATTTTAACGGTATTTGCTTGTTAGGAAACATTAAAACGTAAACATTTGATCGAACGCTCTAAAACACAAGTTTGGCTACAGTATCCCTTTGAAAAACTTCTCTAAAAGCATTCTAATGAAGAAATAATAGCTCATGAAATGGAATTAACTCCAGAATAGCTGCAGTTCTTCGATCAGAGTCATTAAAGGACTGCCAGAGCTGTCAGTCACGAACAAGTCGTTACGGGACCGATTATGAGGCTATTTCAGTCAGAATAAAAGTTTCATGACTTCCGAAGGCAGCAGCAAGCTAGCCGGTTTTTAGTCAATGCAACAAAGCCTTTGTGACGTTTAAGTTTTTGCAGAAAAAAAGGAAAATTGGTTTGAGAAGAATGGGTATTCAACCTTATTGTTGAACTAAACTAGTACGAAGGAAGTTCTTTGTGACATTTTTGGTCCGTTTCGTAGTTCACGAACTTGTGTTCAGTTGTAGCCGACGGACAAACGATATGCAAGTTAAAGGTCTGAGTGCTCAGCTTAAAACGCCCCAATTAGTCATAATCACTAATATAAATAATGATTTTAGAGAAATAAGTTAGATGTGGTGTTGTACGTTGGATAATTGACCAGTCCAGCTTACACGCGCCATTGCCCAGCGCGCGTAAGCTCGCTCCAACAAAATTTGCAGTTCGTACCGTATAACACTGCATAAGCCTTGACCGCCGACTATAACTTGATTAAAGATGGTGATGACTGAACAAAGATTCGGAATATTGTGGAATATATTAGAATAGAATACGTTGGAAGCGCCGGGATTCCAGCGCGGTATCTTGCGGAGCAGCGGTGTTATATAAAAATGAGCGAAAATCGGTGGATTTGGGGATTTTACAAGATTAATAAACATAATAAAGTGTTAGAATTACATTTATTAAAAGAAAAAGTAATTTTTAGGCCAAATTTCATTTTTGCTGAGCGTGAACATCAGCCCTTCGAATCTTCATCTCTTTAGTTTATAGATGGTTTTTGGCATATGCAATTTCAAAGTAAACAAAAGTACTTTCATCTGGGAAAGAGCGATGTGGAAAAATGAGAAGCGGTGGTCGAAAAATGAAAGGAACTACTGCAGCAGGAACTAAATCCGCAGATCGAGTCATGAACAGAAGTTGCTAGAAAACAGCCCACCGAAAGGTGCTGATAAACCAGAAGAGTACGATCTAATTGTGATTTTGAAGCACGGTGGAAGCCAGAAACAACCAAATGAGTCTTTATATGTTAGTTTCATCAGATAACATACACATTGAAAATAACTGGAAAGCCACTTTTGAGCCTGTTTGTTATGAACCCGGAATCAACGATTTACATCCTCAGTGTCAAGGCGATAAGGAACGTTGTTGAATACGACTATCTAGTTAATTGTGGTACCGTGAGCTGCAGAAGGCTTGGGAAACTCTTATTTATCCCACGTTTCGTGCCCCAGAAGACTGAATGTTAGAAAGGAGCGGTCTCTGCTCAGAAGATTCCGGAATGAATGGCCTTAACTATGTCTAGAAGAAATCTACCATTATTGTGTGATACGAGTGTTAAAGAAAATATAATACTTTTTTTAATACTTTAAACTCAAGAACCCTAAGGAAATGCTGTAAAATGGCTGCATTTTTGGGACCCCTACTTCTAAGATAAAAAATTAACCAGTGCAGCTTATTTTTCAGTCCGGCGTGACTAAATGAAGCCATTGACTGAAGTTAAGTTGGTGACGTAATGGGCTATCAAATGCTTTATAGGCACGAGAATTGCTAGAATTAGTTAGGCATGAGAGCCGCTAAATTACTATCCGATAGCTGAAAGGTCCATGAAGTCTTTGAGAAGGGGGGAGATGCTCAATGAATGCGCAAAGATAATCCCAAATTCAAGCATTCATTTGCATTTAGTAAGAGAAGATTGAAGATCGGCAACAAGGAATCTGGAATTAGACAAAAAAAGAAATGTTTTGCAATTTTTTCCCACTGCGGAACAAGTCCCAGTTTTGCGCTAAGGGAGCTCAAAGTTTTTTTTGCACTGGTTAGCTTAAGCAGCTTAAGGAAATCAGTAGAAACGTAATACGGAATGTGGTAGAATAGCGCGGCGGTAAACAGTTAGGCTGTCACGCTGGAGCGGTCGAGTTCAGTTTTTTCATACTCAGTAGCTAGATTACATTGTAATTCAAATGCCCAACTGTTTAAGAAAACGTTGATCCTTATGACAGAGAGTTGGTAGGACCAGCTGGGTGCGTTATTGGAATAAGAACATGCATTCCTGCATCCGGCACTCTCAGTACCTGAAGGCAGGGGCGGGCCCGGAACGGTCTTTTGTCAGAACGGTAGTTAAACTTTAAACTATGTTACTACTGTCAACTGAATAAACATTTTTTTCTTTACGCCTCGTAAATAGATAATGGGTATTAGGGTTTTCAATATAACAGTCACATCAACCAGGGCAAACATAAATTTCTTCCTTTGTAAAAATCATGTTTACCTGAAAAGTGTGTACCAAAAATATGTTGCTAAAAATAGCAAAAAATTTGGCTCCGGTGCGAACGCTCAACACCAACAGTCAGTCTCATTAGAGCAGATAAACGTTTTCGTCATCGCCAGGGATCGAACTCTTGACCACTTGCTTCATAACGCGACACTTGGCAATGCGCTACGCGGTCACTATTTGCAGGTTCGTGTTTTGTTCCATATATGCAGAAAATGTTCTTTTTGAATTTAATAAATTATAGCTTATTGTTAGTCGCAGATAAGCCAAAGTACATTACAAATGGTAACGAGACTTCCGTGGGTTTATACTTATAATGTACTTTGCAGATACAATTAACGTATTTCGGCTCTCTATGGGGGATACAAAAACCGTTCAGAGCTCATTTAGTGCTCCGCTGCTCGATATAAAAACAGAAAAGCATCAATATTCGCCTAAAACTATATTATATACCTTGAGCTAGCTATATTCTCACTTTATTCCGCTAACTATCTATTCAAAGTTGTCCTAACCACGTCTACGTTATGTTTTTTGAATACTATAGTAAGTTTTCTTCGCCATATATGTTCTTAACAAGAGAGAAACAACTTATTTTCGCTCAATTCAATGAGTAACTTTCGATGAAAACACAAAAATGGCATCTTTCGACCCCATGATGTTTATACAAGTATCAATAGAGCACCGACATACAAATTAACCTCCCACGCTGGCTACGGGCCCACTCGTTTTCACTATGCTATAAACTAGGTTCGGGAAATCCATCAACACCACGTTCCAAATTAGTAGCAATAAAGCTTTCATTGACACCTGCTCATAATGAATCACTACGAAATCGAAAATTACTTCGAAGCCTATAATTAACTACATCAATAGTTTTACTCACAAAAACACACACATATTTTCAGTTTGTTGTTTAAAATTAGCCTGATGCTATACCTAGAGCGACCAAAAAGCGTTCCTCACATTGTTTTGCCAACGTTCAATGTAGCAAATTGTTCCTTTTGAACGCGTCACGGCTGCAACGCGTACCGATTGGTAATATGCCAATTTTTGCTTCCCTTGGTTAATTTTAGTAAAGAGTTCAAAAATTATTATTTTAATCCAGTCAATTAACTGCGAAAGCTATTTTATTATATTATTTATATTTCGACTCATTTGTCTTATCGGATTGATAGGAACACCATGTATTTTTACTGAGATTAATCAACGGCTAGAAATGGTCGTGTTGAACGGTTATCAGGAATAGATTTTGAGTACTCTTTTCCGCCCGAACAGTTTATAAGGAATATTTTATCGTTTTTTTTCTGGTTATTGTGAACTTCACCTAATATATCCTTCTCATAATATTATTTTTATGCTTTGTCGTGTATCGTTGTAACGTCTGTGCATGATTAGTTTCTTTAAAAATTCATTCATAGTATCTATTTAGTTGCTTTATAGTTGAGTTCTTTACAGGTATGGATCGTCCGGAAGCTGCGAGGACGCCATCCGGGTCCTCTAGTTGCGGCTCAATATGCAACGACGATAAACTAAAAATTGTGAGTTGTTATTCTTTGCGACACAGTACTTATTATTCAATTTAGTGGTCTCCTCTTGGTGGGGATCCTTTAGTTTATGAGTGGAAGCATGATGAGAGCAATGCTGAAACTGTTGGAACTGTGCTTGATCTACTCAGGTTTGTTTGTCTGCTTGTATATTCATAAATAATTCACTTCAGTGATTGCCTCAAGGTCTATAGCAACTGGAGCCTCACTTTGAGAAAGTCCGGCAAGACCCTGAGTCTTCCAAATAAAGAAGATTTTGATTCCATCAAGGAGGTGGTGGATCTGTTCAACAAGTTTTCTATCACCAATGCCAAACTCGTTAGTTTCTTATTCCCGGATTTTAGTACTTCGGAATATTTCAGTGGAAGGGAGCAACCAATCCAGAAACTGCTGAATGGTCACAGGACAGATGTGATACTTCCCTTCTAACCAAAATTATGACGACTGTGTATAACATGTACGTGCAAACATGATATGCCTAACTTACTACTTTATTTTCAGTGTTGTCAAGGATGCAAAGTCATTGAACAATCACTATTTGCCGTTCAGTAGTGAGGTAATGTATTCACTTATTTCTGATATTAAACAATATCTTCAGGTATATGGTGAAACGAAGTTTGCCCAAATGCAAAAGCTGATAGATCAATTGAACCTCAAGGAATCCGATGTGTTCGTTGATCTGGGATCCGGTGTTGGTCAGCTGGTGCTGTATGTGGCTGGTGGAACCAAGGTAAACATTTTCTTTCGGAGTACGAAATGTACAGTCAGATATTGCTACTCATTTTATATCAATCGTCCACATTGTACTTATCGCATTAGGGGCTCGTACTTCCTCATTTTTTCTAACTTATGGTAGCTCAGCTCTCAATAAGTTGCTAAAATTCATTCCGGAATTTGTTTGCGAGTCGTTATATGTTCGATGTTTGAATCTCGTATTATGGAGTAATAACCAATAAGCACAAACACTGCATCTTCCTATTGATGTATGTGAATGATATTTAATTATCTTTTATTCTTAGGTTCGAAGAGCAGTTGGCATTGAAATTCACGACAAGCCATCATCCTATGCTCTGAGAATGCAGGACGAATATAAGAAGTAAGCTCATTTTACTTTCTGCATCTTGTTAAAAGTATTGTTTAGGTGGATGGGCTGGTTCAAGAAGAAGCATCGCGCCATCGAAATACATCAAGGCAGCTTCTTGGACCCCAAATATTACGAGCTGATTACTCAGGTAATATATTTAAAACTTATATGCCTTGACCAACGAGTTACCTATATCATAATCTTCTGGAATATTTCCTCAGCTAGGGTTAAATTCCATTACAGTCGATTTGAAGCAATTCCATTTGTGTCGCTCCTTCTTTTTAATTGTTCTTTATTTAGGAAGCGACTGTTGTCTTCATCAACAATTTTGCTTTTCAACCTGAGCTTGAGCAGCGAATTCGTCTGGAACTAATCGCAAACATGAAAGAAGGAACACGAATCATCTCGACGAAGCGCTATGCTTCAGGAGGAAAGATCAATCATCGGCATTTAGGAGGTAACTCATTGGCCCTTTTTTGTGTTAATGATTTGTTTTAGATGTGGAGTCCATCCTTGACGTTTCACAGCTGGATGCGATCCCCTGTCCTACCTCGTGGACTGACGGACCCGTACCTTTCTTCCTACACGTGGTTAATCGTGCTAAGGTTACTTTTCCTTGACATATTTATTTATTTAATTATATTTTTAGTTGGAAAATTTTTTTGCAAAAGAGAAGTCGAAATCTTCTTCCAATGGCACAAGTCGGGCTTCAAATTCCACCCCATCATCTGGTGCTTCCAGTACTCGCAGCAGAGAAGGCAGTGTCAAGGTTTGTTGATTAATTTAAGTGACCTGTAAATGTTGGATATTTACAGAAAGAAGAAGTTTCGCCACCCAAGTTGAACAAGGCTCTGGCCGTGAATGCTCAGTCAACCACTATCGCAAACCCGAATGAGGACCAACCTTCAACGTATGTCTTTACATGCCCAGTTAATTTAATAGTTGATTTTTTAAGATTCAAGCCTTCTACTTCAAAGTCGAAGGATAAAAAGCGGGTAAATTCATCTCTTTCAATATTACAATATGCTGATTTTTTGCAGAGAACTCCACCAGTAGCGGAACCTCCTACTGGTTGGAACGAACCCGATCAGGATTATGTGCCCCCAGGCACGAAGAAGCCGCGAAAGTCGTCTGCTGGTCAGAAGAGAGAACCAAAAGTTGCTGGAACCACCAAGCGGGGAAGGGTACGATATATACTTATAAAGTCGTGAAGTAAAATTATTTAGCCCCCGGTTCGTGCACCCTCTCGCCTGTCCGATGAGGCCCAGAAGGGGATAAATGAACTACACTCGAGGATTATCTCACCCAATCTGCCCACTACAAATGATAACGCAGGTAAGGCAAACAGCGTAGTCATGGTTACGCATAATAGGTGCGATTTCATTCGCATTAAGAGTTTTCACCTTTACTTTACTGCATCCAAATGTCAGGTGAGTTTCGTATATAGTCCAGAAAAAAAATCAAGGTCCATAAGATCAGAGTTTGCATACTGGGCAAATGAACTACTAGCGTTGAAGTGTGATCTTCAAACAACATAGTTAATTTATTTATAATAATTTAAGGACTCATTCGCGTCGATCTGAGCGGAGGTGCCGAGCGTGAAGATTCTCCGGATTTACCTTCCTCCATGGATCAGAGGCCAGATCCGATGGTTCTACCAGAAGGCGCTGTCATCCTCTACCCCGGAAATCCGTTGGATAACATGCTCAGTGAGTCTTACCCCGTTGCACTCTATGTTGAAGTATGATTTGTGAATAATTAATGTTATAATACTTTATTAATATAATAATTTTGTACGGGTATGATCTTAATGCATGACTATATGTGTGCCTTCTATTAACGTAATGTCTTTGCTTAACTTCTTACTTTATTCCTACGCATATTAATAAGCTCTTTATTTCGAGATGTGTTTTGTTTTATATGTCCGGAGTAAATGCTTCTAATAACCACCATTCCTTTGTATGCTAACCACACTGTCTGTGCACTCGCAAATTCACATCGTAACATTGTTTAGACGTAACACGCACTTCATTAACACGACTGCTTGGGTATATGATGGTACTCATATGTCGCTTATATATCTTTGCGATGTTTCCGTTTGATTGATGTTGTTCCACCACCTCGTGCAAGCACATCGGTCATCGATGTGTTCAAATATTATGTGCACCCTCGCATGGTTTTAACGTTATGCGATTAGATTTTGTGGTTGTATTCTGTAGCATTGTGATAATACATTCGAGTTGAGTGATGGGCACAAGGAGCGACAGATGTGGGCTACGGCCAACATTTTCTATGCAAGGGTGTCGTATTTTAGACTAACTGGGAAAGATTGGTGGAAAAAAAGCTAGCAAAGATTTTAAAAGTTCGCGAACAAAGTTTCAACTAGGCAAGGGGGTAGTTTTTGCTTTGACGAAATAGCTACCCTAGGCGAGGGGTCGTTTCTAAAAACATGATAGAAATTTTTTTGCCGCTTCTTGGATGGGCACGTTGCCCTGCTGACTCGTATGTGTTGTCGTGGAAACCACCAAATTCAAATCGGATGAGCAACGAAAACATGCTTTCGAATTGACATTTAGAACCTAGCTTGAATAACAGCTGGAAAGATCGAATATGTCAATTTAAAAAATTTCAGTTGAATTTCGCAATCGCTGTCACTACTTCCTAAGTGATACAATTCATCAGGATACGTTCAAACAGGAGATCATCAACGAAATTGAACAGCAAAGGGTGGGCTATAATTGTCGTTACCATAAAATAATATATTTTATGTCAGAATATGTTGCCAATAAGCAAAAAAATAATCCGAAGAATAATCCTATAATTATAAAAATAAAGTTTCCAAAACCCCGAAAGGGTCTGATACATACTGAACTGAACTATATAGCTACGAAAACAACTTGCATTCCCTCAATACCATCATAAACATGCAGTATTCAGAATAAGTTTAGGTGAAAAAAGCCGATCTTGAAGAGAAGATTCGCGAGAAGGAAATCTATCTGAAAGAAGAAATCGAAAAAGGTGTAGTGGTGTTCAAGGAGCGATTGGCCGAACTGGATATGAAGGAAGTGCAGTTTCCCGGAGAACTGTTGAATAGGTATGATGTCAACACCAACAAAACTAATAATAAAGTAATAATCTATCTTTTGGTAGGAAATATATCATAGATGCATTATATTCATGTTCGACATCACAGCATAACCGCTCACTGCATCTGCTACAATCGCACTTTCTCAAAGGACTGCTTTAAAGGTCCACCGCGCAGTCCTTTAATTGCTTTCATCGCGCGAAATAAATTTCAATTTCTGTTTGAAATCGTGCCGAGATTCGAGTAAAAATTGCGCAAAACCGCCACAAGAACCATCGTTCGAACGAAGTCCGATTGCTTGTCGGTTTTGCTGTTACATGTTAACTACAATTCAGCCAATGAACCATTTCTATGAAAGCTCCATGATTCAACTGTTTATGAATACATTATCCAAAAGTTTAAATTTTTTTTCATATTTACAAGAGAATAATTGAATACAATCAACATCTTTAGATCAAAGCAGATCGTAGCCCAACACAAAGAGCTTACACAGAGTGTGTCCACTAGAGAAGCTGAAGTTGCCTGTCTCGAAGGAAAGACGAGGAATATGGTCCCCTACGGAGAAATCCTGATTGATAAACTTGCCAGTAAGTCCGGGTTCTTAATTAGGGCGGTTACGGTAGCATTAATTCTAAACAAATTTTGAACCATGCAAACTCAAATTCGTACATCGTAGACATTTTTAGTGTTGGATGATTGTTCAGACGACAAACTGGACAAGGATAAATACGTCTCGTACATTCAGTTGTGCGCTGTTGAGGTATGTTTGATTTGGAAAAGACGAAGTACAGTAGATATAGTTCATCTCAAGACCTAGGTTTCCAGCGCGGTAGCACAAGCGAGGTGCAGTGTTAGAAAAATGACTGTAAAATCGGTCGATCTTGAGATGAGCTATAGTATCATATAACAATTCCAGTACCAGCATAACCAACTATCAACATTGAAAAGGAATTCCTAGTTCATCAGAATTTAGACAAGAAACAAAGCAAACTTGAACAGAGCCAAATACACTTTGTATGGTTAAACATTTCATAAGGAGAAAGCACCGGTTCAAGTGGGACTTAGAACCTCTGAAAATATTCTCCTACACTAACTAAGATCGGGGAACATCGTGAGCTTAAAAGATTTATATATACATATAAACCTGTCAACCGGCGGGATGGGTCTGAGGCACACTCGACGAGCCCATCTTGCCAGGTACGACCAAATTTTAACACTAAATAAATACTACGATAATCTGACACTTGCAAACTGGTGCAAGTTTAAGACTGAGATATAGTCAGCGCCAAGAGTAATTATTGAGTTCAACGCTTGTCAGAACCCCTTTTTTGCGAGCAGAGCGCCAGCATCTGTCTGCTACTCTCCATTCACTATTGAACTTTGCGAGTACGTGCGTGCAATTTGCCTTCAGGTGAGGTGTCAAAAATCCTATAAAATGGCAAGTGACACTCCATTAATACTCTCGGCGCTGACTATAGAGTAAAATTCAAAAGTACAAACCGCTACTTTGCAGGGAGGCTATCCAGCACCTCGTTTCGAAGTCGACGAGCAACACGTAGAGGGCATTATCTCTCCCGGTGGTCCTCGCCGTAGGAATCGTCCTAGGAACGGCGGAGGCCGGAAGGGAAAGCCGGAAGAGAATAACGAAGAAATGGACCGGAAGGTGGCTGCTATTGTTCAAGCGGTAAGCTAAAAGTTACAGTAACCCAAACAACAACCATGTTATAAATGGAGCGCGTGATGTATCGGTTGTTCAGCGTATCTATAGCAGTGGAGTTTAAGTAGTTTTTCGTTAAAAATTGGTTTGATTGACTCTGTTTTATATGAGCAAACATATCGGACAGTTAGGGGTTCAATCCACGAAACGTATTCGAAAACATTCGAAAAATAATATAGGAACCTTAACCAATATGCCAGAAACTGGGAGTGTGATTTTGGTGGCAGCGTGAAATTACAAAACCAACAGAAATATTTATATAAAGAGAGCACTTTTAAAATTGCCGCCCTCTTGAAAAATTCGTTCAC
>JAQGAV010001250.1:0-22331 GCA_034691345.1 Phasmarhabditis papillosa
TGTAAAATTGTAATTGTAATTCAGAAACCGATTTTTACAATTGTAAAATTGTAATTGTAATTCAGAAACCGAAATACCGCTACAATTGTAGAATTGTAGAATTGTAATTGTAAAATTGTAGTTCAGAAACCGGCTCCGGGTGGGTGACCGGGCAACAATTCTGAACTGTTTTTAGCTGCCCGGGCAGCCAAAAACTGCCACAGGATAACTCGCTGTAAACGTAGCCGTGCAACAGACAATAACTGCAAAAATGAACTTTAATTTTGAAAGAGAGTACAGGCCTTTAACCTCAATTTCTCCACTGGCATGCCGTGTTATTTATTTGACCTTTAACTTTCAAACATTTTGTTCTCTGTTTGCATTTAACATTGCAGCACAAAATGAGCATAAAACAAATCTTTGTTTTCGAGATGTTTCTATAGGTTGTGTTAGTTTTTAAGCTGCGAGGTCCCACTTCGACAAATAAAAGATGTTTGTCTGTAAGAAAGCAAACTAAGTTAAGACGAACTTATTAGTATAAAAGCAGACCGGCAAGAAGAGTTATAACCAATCGACTAACTCGGAAATGGCCACCACCAAGCTGTTAGTGTCTTATAACTGTAGCTTACTACAATCTTATTAAAAGTCTCGACTGAATCTGGGCGGCCGGGTACGCTAATGGTGCCCACCACCGTACCTGACCCAAGCTCGGCCTGCGCTGCACGGGCTCACCCCAATGCACGGGCTCACTCTCCCTACTCTAGGTTCAACATAAATCAGTTATTTGTTATTTGAGTCTGGATCTATGCAAAACGCGCCGAATATGAACACGGATTCTGACCTGAATCTGCGCCGCCCTGGTCACAAGCTTGGAGTTTTCAGATTGTTTATGATTACGCAAATCAATATAACAAACAGTTTCATTATTATTTCAGTTTCACTATCGCTGTCCTCGTTGCTTTCTGCAGTTTTATGATTGTCTCGGACGCTCAGGATTATGTAAGTTTTCTCTAAGTTTTGAAAAACAAACTGTCATGGTATGCGGCGACTTTACCTGACTTTACTCTTGAATTAGACCAGAGGTGGTTATCCGACCCGGCCTGATATTTTTGACTCGAGGCCGGGCCGGGCCGGGCCGGGTTAGGCCGGTTTTACTTCAGGATCCCGGTTTTTCAGAAAATAAATAAGCAAATTTTGGGTATATTTGAATTTTTTTTTTTAATTAGCTATTTCTCAGCACAAGGAACTTATTGAAAAATAACAAAACATAATTTTAACAATTATGGTGTCAATATAAGTTTATTTAATTTATTAACTATTTACATGAAAAGTTTCAATTTTACACTGTAGTTTAAAAGTGTCATGGATCTTCTAGTAAATACATTCCTGTCTCATCTAAGATAATTAAATTCTAATTCATCTAGGTCTATAAAATCTCTCTGCTACAGAATTAGGAAAAGTAGGGCCCGGCCCAAGGTCCAAAAATTCCCAAACTGGCCGAGTCGGATAAAAAATGTATGACGTCATCTCGGCCCGTTACCAAGTCTGCTCTATTGTACTAGAATTCGTGAGTAATAACGGCGTGTAGAATAAATACTGCGCCGGCGGAAAAATAAATCATGGTCTTATGGTAAGATATGCGAAATAATGCGAACTTACAATCTGGAGGTTCCGGGAACATAAAATGCCAGCAGGTGAGGGTGATGTAATATAATATGGTTACAGACAGATACCACCTATCTCAATGTTAATACTGGTTATAATGGTTACAACAATGGTTACAATGGTTATAGTATGGTTACAGACAGATACCACCTATCTCAATGGTAATACTGGTTATAATGGTTACAACAATGGTTACAATGGTTATGGTAATGGTTATTATGATTATAATAATTATAATCCAAGTTATTCCAACTATTATTCCGGATACAATTCCTACCCTTGTTACTATTCTTGCTACGGAAAGAGAGCAGCAGGATTCAAACCAACCAGAAAATAACAAAATTAGTCGAGTGAATAAAGATTATTGAATATTTTTCATCAACTTATTCTCAAACTTTCAATGTGTGAGGCTGATAATTCTACGCCTTACAGGAGGAGTTGTGGTTAAACCAATATAACGTTATCTATAAACGGGTATATCGGTGTTGGGTAGACAAATTTATATTGTAATTCAGTCAGTCATTCACTATAGTAAATAGTTATAGTTATTCAGTGATAGACATAGTCAGTCATAATTTCACCAGGATCAGACTGCTCAACGGTCCGGGCCGAGACTTCAGAACCGAGCCTTTGACATGTTATGTAAAATATGAATTTTTGACTGATTAATGAATATCATTGAGAAAAATTTGGTGTCCATTCATGGTTTTGAAGCGTTGCGCTCTAGTAAACACATATTCCTCGGTTAATAATTTTCATTGGAGTAGGCAGGTTTCCTGGATTATGGGTATATGGATAAATAGTCCTAGTTGGTGGGAAAAATCTGTAAAGTAATACTTTATAAAAACCAAAATAACCACAAGATACCATTGTTGACCATCAATGAATTTTGGGCCCTAACATGAATCAGAGAATGATGACAAATTAGATTCGAGTTCTGAAGAACCGGCACAAGGATCGGTTTTGGCACATGATCTCAGGGTTGCAGCTGGTCATCGCTCCATTTACTATCCTGCATAATCCAAGTTCTCAAACTTACTCAATAACTTAAATGGTCTCTGTTGTTTGTTGTGAATGGTCTAGTTGTAGTATTTGAAAACGAAGACATATTCGAGGTTCATATCAGACGCTAGTAACTACTATTTCGGTATCTGAGAGCCAGTAAAAGTTTGCCAGCAAATGATACTGGTGTATTGTTAGATTCACATCTAAGAAGGGTGAAGAATGGATTTATAACTTATACAAACTATTCCTATTCAAAATTTGCAAACTGTTTGTTTGCTGTTTTGCGCAAGCGTTCGCCATTCCAAGCCGCTAACAATATAAATTTGATACTACATCCTACATCATGAGCTAGTTTTCCAGCGGAATATCTTTGAGGGAAACGGTGTGAGATAAATATGAATGTTGTTTTGTAGAAAATTCCCCAATCCACCGATTTTGTATGTAGTTGTATTTATCACGGCTGCTCTCTATGACAATGCGCTGTAAATCCATATTTTGAAACGGACTATTTATTAATCTCATTATTAAATGTTCGCTCTTATAAACTTGAAAGAATACCTTATTTTTCCAGCGTTCTCTGCATGGTTTACCCACTCGCATAGTTGTCATCCGAACTATCCAAAGTTCGTATTCTATTTCTTCACAGACACCCTTTTTAGTAAATAACATTGCCAATTCATACGAAGGTGGATAAACTATTCCTTGTAAGAAGGGGGTATTCAATTTATTTGTGAAATGCATATGTTATCCTTATGCATATTTCATATAGTTGACTAATTTATTTGATGCCATTTATTACTTTGTTATTCTTCTCTTTGCATTGAAATTCTTCGCTCGGTGAATCAATGAATATCATGAAGCACCATATGGTAATAAAACAGATATATTTTTAAAATGAGTGACAGAGCAATAGCTGTATATATTGTGCTGCAAAGTGGCGCTTTTCCGTACGAATTCGAACCAATTTGGAGAAGTTATTCAATTGCCTGGGTCCCGCAACGATGCGTACAGTAACGCTCTCAAAGTTTGGTATTTGAACACATTGAGGGCGGCTGGCCTACTTTCGTCACTTATCTCGTGATTAGTTTTTCGGTAGTTATTTTGTTAACCTTTGATTATAGTTTTGTAGATTGAGCTAACCGTGTACATTAATCTCTTTATCTTTGTTTTGTTACGCGATAACTGTGTAATACTAGGGAGACGTAACATTTTCATATTTCATATTAACCTCATTTTCCACTGCCCAGCAAAATATTTAAAAAGCGAAATTGAATACAAATTTTCAGCAAGTGCAAGAAACAAATTATTTGAATTTCAAAAGGGCCGAATGTGGCGCCCCTTGGAGAACTGTTTGCGCTCTCGTTCAAATGAGCGCGCGAAAGAACCCGTTCGAACCGATGACGGTTTTCCTCTCGTTCATATGCTTTTCCTAATTTTAAATTTTTATCCTTGCTTTCTGTCTGCGTTTTTAGCTTTCACTCTTCTCATTAGTTAAATTGATAGTATTACTTGTTTTCTCGTACACATATAACAGATGTAAAATATTTCACGTTGCATTCTTTCAGATGGATTCAAATATGGAGGAAAGTCCTAAAAGTGCTCTGAATGCAAGGCCAACTCTTGCACCTCTACAGACGACTCCAACTAGTGCCGGACATGTAATGGATAAGGTTTGTTCATATTGTTAAGTATTTCATGAAGAATTTCGTTTTAGCCAACTGGTGACTCAAATGAAGAAGAGAGCGCTCACAACTTGAGCAACTTGAGCAACATCAGTACTTGCAGCAATAATACAGACAAGGTTGTTCAATCTGTTTTTCGTTTTTATAATATTCTTGTTTAGGGATTCAATGACTCCACTGACGAGGAAAATATGCACAATCTCAGCAACGTCAGTATTTCAACCGAAAAGGTAAATAGTTTTTGATGAATATAGTGGTTTGTTGTTACTCATTCGATGTATTGGAATAACTGCGATAATGGATTGCTTTATGTGCATTTTCAATCGGAGTTTTCGAATTTCTTGTTGGGATTGGCGTCGTAGAGTCCTCAAAGCAACATTGATTTTATTCTATCTTTGAGATAGTTACTCGTGAACACTTGATCGTCGAGCTAATCAATCAACGCCCGTTAGGGTATTCCGATTATTTCGGATCGAACTTAAACCTTGTGGCTCGATGTAAAGTTTCCTGGAAAGTTGAAGCTGCGTAGCGTCTAAATGGCACGTTATTTGTCGGCTGTGGATCTCGGTTCGTTCATATTGTTGCCAAAATGCTCTTTATCGTTTCAACATGGACGTATAATTTTTCGTCGTTATCAGAGTGTTCAGCATTTATTAAAACAGGTCCCCTACCTTCTATTTTAATTTCCATTGTTATACACCTTCCTTTCAGGCCATGTCATTCAATACAACACCCGATCCAGTGAGAGCTCGCCGTTTCTTCCATGATCATCTGCATGTGAACAGCCCTTCAGATGCATTGATGTCTCCTTGTACCGCCAAGCTTTCAGGAAGAGGAAATAAGAAGGTGTGTTATTTATTATTCTACATTCCTAATGCAAATGTACTTTCTAGCTCTTAGTGCCGCCTAGGGCTGATGTGAGTTTCCCAGTAATGATGCTGTGTAACCTTTGTTGCTCTGTGTGACTTCAGATTAGAAGTGTTTTACCGCCAACCCATGTTATTTTCATAACATTAATACGTCTATTTCAGGGTATGACTGGCCCCGCAGCTGTGCTACGTATGAAGCAAAAGGACTCTGTGCCATTCAATCTTGGCAAAGATTAACTGTTTCGTGGTCTATAGAAATGTGTTGTATTTTTACTCCAATGAATATATATGTATTGCGGCGCGCGTCATTTTATTCATTAACGTCTCTTTGTGTAATTCAGCCTTGTAATTTTATCCAATCTTTTGTTACTTACATATTTTCTCATAGGTCATATAAAATGTAGTTATATTTTAATTTGTCTCCCAATAAACAGTTATCGTTCGAATTGTGTTTTTAGTATTATTTTTTGTGATGAATATGATTGTTAGTGTCGCTAATTTCGGTTCAGCAATTCTTCATTGGGATATTCAGTTTGCTGCTAGGCTAGGCCTTCATGGTGACCGTTTTCCTCTATGCATTGTTGTCATGGTTACATGCACAATTGGACATGAGCCTTGTTATGATACAATTACGTCAATGTCGGTTTGCTTTTTGAATTCCGTGAACTAATAATTTGTTTTTACTTCAGTATGGGAGGTTATTGGATTTTCTTTATTTTGTGCGCCACTAGTCGCGTCCGATTTGAGGTGTTCATATCACCGTCCATATTTGCTTGGGATGATCGCATTGCGTGTGGCATACAAACAGACGTTTTCATTGACCTCTGATTTCAGCTTCGAACTGAATAACTTTAAAACGCAAACAATAACTGATTTCACGCTTCACATGCTCATCACGGCTGCTTGAGCACTTGGCTTTTGCTATGGTCGGGCAAATTTTGGTCAAATTTCGGCGAAGAGGTATTCTTAGTATTTCATTATAAGATGAAATGCTTGCTTAATGCGATAAATATGTATGATTTCCGATTTTCTGTTGTCAAATGGAAATACGCTGGACGTTCGTTTTCTTATTTACAAATAGCCATAGGTCCACGGGGATTTCTTTACTCAATGCTAATTGTGAATGCCATGCTGAGCTCATGCCCTGCATATGCATTCAGCTCTTCATAACTGAATAGTCTGATAGTTTTTGCTATCGTTTAAGCATAATTTATTTATTTCCAAAGCAGCTTTCATTAGTGTTTTTAAAATTGTTATACGTTTTCATTTTTGCTATCAACTTGCTTGGTAGCATTTTGGTCATCGATGCGTGTAACAATCCTTGAGTGACAGGGCATAGTTTTAAATATGATTCGAGTAATTGTGTCTCTTTTTAGTATTCCCTGCTTATTTTTTTAATTAGAATATGAAATTAGGTGTGCATGCGCTTTCATGAGCACCCTTTAACGGCCTAGTGTTCTCTCTTTATATCCAGGACGGGGCTACCAGATGGCCCGACAATATAGGTAAATAACTCTCGAATTACCCTATGGCGCAGTCATTTCATCGGTGTGAATACGCACATAGTTAATGTGACGCATTCGGATGTTCCATTATTTATGATCACAAATCATATTGTCATTCTTTAATCCAGCATATTGTTAGATTTATATGATGTTCAAAATGTTTCTATTGAACCAACATCTATGTGTAAGACATATCTTGGGTTGCTAGGAGTGTTTTCAAATAGCTCGTGCATCCGTGATTAATTTGTGTGAAGTGATGATTTTTTGAACGGTGTCGCTAGTTTTAGAAATGGTGATAGTATGCAGGATATTTGGTGGATCTAAGGTTTTCAAAAAAATCCTAGATCAATATAGTAGAGATAATTGTTGAGTATTCCGTTATGCTTCCAGTTTGTTTCAGTCAAATATTGTATACAGTACTGATTTCTGAAATTTCACATTCACGAAAAAGGTATTCTCATGAAATTTAGTTGTTATTGATCTGCTTCTTTCTAGAAGACACCTGAATTTGTACAATTTCTTGGTTTATGAGCTACAATTTTGTTCCATTTCCTATAATATAAATGGCTGCCTCTTATTTTGTTTATAATCTTGTTAAACATTTCTTGATCTCCATATGTTTTGAGTATTCTTCAATATATTTTCAGCTTTATTTCTTATTATTTTTATGATGGGTGTCTAATTCTGTGATGTTTATATAATGCTGTGTTTTCTCTGTGCCTTCCCTAATAGTAGAATATGTTATTGTCAGCCCGGAACGTAAGTTTGCATCGAGAGTTTCGAGATCCAATTATTTGTAACCGATTAAACCTATTCATACAGTGAGATATGTATATTCCACTTACCACCCATATAATAGATACCTGCCTACTTTTAACAAAGCTTATGGCTAAGACCTTAACAATTTAAAATTTATTCAAGTAACCTGATGAAACAAGTTGGATGAATACTGAAAACCTAAAAACGATGGACAGTTATTCAAAGTTGTCAAGTAAAGTTGTTCTTCTTCAGACTTATCCGAGTTATATCTATGTCAGATATGAATACAGCTCGTCGTTCAATAGGTTAGTTAGAATATAATCCTTTGCAAATAGAACCAGATTATGACTCAAGGATAAAGAAAAATAACAAATACTTTTCCGGAATCCAACTCAATTATCTTGAGCTCATTCATTTTAGTAAAACAAACGTATTTAGAACATTCGGGATCTTATAAATAGCTCCAAATAAATCACATATATTCAAACAAGATTAGGAGTCCTGCAACCGATTGCATTAACGATCGAAATCAGTTTTAGGTGAACCATCAACATCGTTTGACGCCTCCGATTTATGTGGTCTAGTCCTACCCAGATGTAAAAGTGAGCCAATGATCGATATTCAAAGGGCTGTCTTTGTTCGATTCAGATCGTTTCGAGAACCGAAGAGAAAAAACACCGCTGCCAGGTAATGCATAAAAGTAGCACGTTCGAAAACAACGATTTATAATCTAACATCCAAAGAACGACAATTTTAAGAACTTTCTTTTACCAGTGCATTACAATTAGAACTTTATTAAAAACATTATCTAATAAACTGTTTTAATTATTAATTTTAAACTTATGGGGTTAGGTGGGTGAGCTTGGAGGAGCAAGAACTAGCTCAACTGTAGTCTGTCTTCCGACGCGAGATCCGAGCGCCTCTATGTGATGAGGAAACGCGGGTCCGAAAATCTTTGCATTTATAATGTCTGCTTTCTCTTCGAGCGATTTATTTAATGGCGATCATGTTCACACCCGCGCTCCTTTGCTGAGCGGTTGGGTTTGAAGACTGACTACACTATCATACCACGCTAAATGCCTAAATTTTAATTTATCCTTAATGTTTCCAAGAGAAGTAAACAAAGGAAGAACTGTTTCTAATAGACATACATTCTTTAAGACACACTTCACCACCAAATCCAACAGACTGTTTCCGTGTTTCTACCTTCTCCA
This sequence comes from Phasmarhabditis papillosa, assembly GCA_034691345.1. Taxonomy (NCBI): domain Eukaryota; kingdom Metazoa; phylum Nematoda; class Chromadorea; order Rhabditida; family Rhabditidae; genus Pellioditis; species Pellioditis papillosa. The sequence goes on from JAQGAV010001250.1 coordinate 8,679, forward strand.
TCCCTTCTTCTGATGATCACCGAGTGGCTAAGCGAAGGTGCATCCGAAAAAGAGCCAAGAGGAGATTGGAAAAACAGGTTTGTAAGGAAATTCCAAGTTTGGTTACATATACATATACCTAACAATTGTAATGGTTTAGATCAATATGAACAACAAAATGTTGAAATAGTCATTTTCGGCCGGTTAAGAAAAAGGCCCATGACCCTCACAACGAAAACCCTGATGAGCAATTTTATGTGGTCCCACAGCGACAACCTACACATCTTACCACTTTTGTACTCTTTTTTATGAAAATTCGCGCATTTTATAGGAATGGGAATTTTAGGGAATGGTAACTGTATTTTTGGAATAGTTTCGGCAACATATAGCACACTCGCTGGTTTTGGCACTTCGCCTGAACGATGGGTTCAATATGTAGTGGAACCCTACCTACAACTCTGTTCTCTGTCGTAACAAACTATTTTAGACAAGTATACTTATTATAAGACAAAGTATTTGAGTCCTAATTAGAGCTGTTAAACTGGCCTGACCTGGGCTGGTCTGTCCTGGCCTGCCTGACCAGCTTAACAGCTCTGGTCCTCGATTCACTTTTCTGATTTCCCACCCTGGCTTAGAAAGCATATCGGAGTGGAGTAGTGAAAAGCCCATTTGTCAGAGACATATATTTTTTTTTAAAGCAACACTTAATTTCTAATCTTATTCTTTCTGTATAGTCTTTATTATTATTATATTTCTTGACGTACTAGTGCTCTCAATATAATCCTTCACGATAATGACATCAATCATTCATAAACTAGCCGAGTGTTCCCCTAAGCGTTGGATTTTAGAAGATTGCTTGTCCGAAGAGGATAAAACGCAAAATGACTCTGCCTGAAATATTTTTGTCCTTAACTATAATTGTTACGGTAGCTTATATGACTGATTCAGGGACATACACTCGACTTATGGACTTAAACTAAATTGCCGTTCGATTAGGACGCTTGGGCAATATATATAGTCAGCGCCGAGAGTTATAATTTAGTGTCCCTTGCGTATTTTTTGGATTTTAAACACCGCGCCTGCAGGCAAATAAATAAATAAATCGTTCTAGAAAACTGGATTACATATCATTTTGTACTTACCATTGTTAGCCTTTAATTTCTATCATCTTTCTCTTTTTTCTAATCCCACCCATTTGCAACCTTGCTTGTATTTCATCTGCTAGCCTTCATGGCTTCCTAAACATGCTCTGCTGCTAATCGCTGCTCTATTCCATACGTGATATAATGCCATTATGAATGTTGCCATGGAGTAAAGGGAAAGGATTATCCAGCAGTTTATTCCTATCTCTTTTTAATGAATATCTACCTACATGAAAGCAAATTAACTATTGCAACTCGAATACTCGACGTAACCATAACACTGACACCCGACGAACTCATAGGGTACTCTAGTGCGCAACGGTAGCTACTTGCTCTAGTTTTTAACAATAATCCTAATGATATATATTTTAACCACGGGGCGCCGGGGACTGGCCTCGGGCCTGCCTCACCTCTACAGTTTCTATAACCGGCCCAAAAAATGTCCGGAAATGTCGGCCCAGCCTAGCCCGACTCACCTTTCAAAGCTCAAATTTGGACATTCAGCAGAACTTTTCGAATTTAAAAATTTAAATTTAGAAATCATTTGGTGGAAAGAAAGCAGTTCAGGTACATTTTCCGAACTTTTATTGTTATAAGCCAAAAAACAGGCTACGTAAAATGCAAGGCTTGGAATTTCACTGGTCGAAAATTCAAATATTTTGTGAAAAAATTGACTGATTTAGATGAATATTCTAATAAATAATATCCAAAAACATCAATATGTAAAGATTATTGCACTCTTTATGGTTAATGCCAAAAAATAGCTCTGAAAACAAACTTTTTTGAACAATATCCGCAGAAAATGATACCGTATTCAACTACACTATGCTTTTTCAGTCTAAAAAACTTCTCCTTATTTTCAAGTCTAGCCATGCTTGACCAGGTATTACTTTCCTTTCATACCCATTAACTGCTTTCCGAACGACTGCGCTTATTTTCGGCCATTCAATAACTCTTTGCTGCGAATAAATAACAGCGACATTTTGGACATTGCTGGAAAACATAAGTTTACTACCACCTATAAATATACCTGCATAGATTTTACACTCCGTTTCATTAAGTGTCTAGTAAGAGGAAGAGTTTCAATTGGGTGATACAAATTAGAGCACCGTACCGTTTGCACGGCTTTTGCAAGCTTCAAGAAAACCCCGTTCTTGTTAGATGCAGGCCCTTTGTCTACATTTGATTTTAACGCTGCTTCTAAGGCAAGGTTGCTTGGGTTGTTTTGAGATTGCCTTTTGTGAGACATAACCTCATCTGGACCAGCCGGTTTTAAAAGTATTGTATTCATTCCGGAATCTTCTGAGCAGAGACGGCTCCTTTCGAACATTCAGTCTTCGGGTGCACGAAACCTGAGATAAATAAGCTGCTGGTTTCCCAACCCTTTTGCAGCTTGTTTATCCCATGAGCCTGTAAGAGAATGTAACCCCCTACTGGTTCTATTGTGATGGTTACCGTTTACTTCCTAAATATTAAGGCAAAAAGCCTCCCGATAGCTTCCTCTTCCTATTTCCGCATTCCACGAACTTTATGTGGCTCGAACCAGGGCTAATTCTTGCTCCAAACCGCTTTTTACATAATTGCAGTGCTTTATTTTCACTCCACAATTTTGAGATATTGATTATTTCACCGCTGCTCTTCCTATTATTTCCGGTAATTTAGCGTTAAATAGAGTGATTTATCTCTTTCTATTCAATCATTTCATTTTTTCTTAATACACCTAAATGATGTAACCGGTTACCCCGGTAACCGCAACATGCCAGCCCGCCAGGTACGCGGTGTTTAAAATTAGGCCGGCCGCGGAAAACCTATAATTCCCTAGCCTCCACGTACTATTATTAGCACCGCGCTATGTGATAACAGTTCGTTGCCATAAAAGATGAGAAAACAAAGTGTTTTTGAAATAAATTGTTTGGCACATAGCGCCGAATTCTCACTCGAAATCACAACTCACGGAACCTTTTTAAAATTAGTTTAAATAAATATTAAGTCTTGTATTCCTGAAGAAAGATGCCGTATTTGTATAGCTATGAAATTATTATAACAGTGCAGTACCCTTTACCATTGTTGTTATTTAACATAAATAACAGTTTATCTTTTTGTTCTTAGCGCCATACCACAATAGCTCTGCTATTTGAGCAGAATCTAAGGCTAGACTATGGAATTTGAGTCGACTCGGTGTGTGTGGTTTAGGCAGGGTTGTTTGAAATAACGGTTTAAATTCCGATGTTAAAGGCTTAAGGAAATTTGTGAATTCCGGTAAATCTAGATTCCTAATTTTCTGAACAAAGTTGACTCCGGTCAGCTCTTCAATACATGCATCACCTTTTTACCTACCAATTTGTTTTCTCAACTTCCTATCCCCATTCGAATCGCGTGCAGGTCACTTCGCATCAACTATGCGGAAGACAACATTTCCGACATTCTGCATATAAGCTGAAGAGAACATTTTATCTGCAGACAACTAATATGCCCTAATTCATAAGCCAAATTACTAAATCTAATCCTAATCTAGCATTTATTTGAACTATATTATGCTCTAAAGCTCACTAACTATAAAATATTATCATTGAATTATTGTAAGATCGCAAAGTAAAAATGGAGTGTTAAAAAAGAATCTCGCCGAGAATGGCTCTGAAAGTTTTTGAAATATACTTAAAATTGCATAACAATACGCATATTCTTCTTGAATCAGACTATGTAATGTAACCACGGCCCCAGTTGTGCCAAAAACTAGAGCGTTCTATTTTCATTACAATAAGAACGACTTTTGTTTCCTAGGAGGCATAAATATTTTCATGTTTAATCATAATTCTTTAAAGGTTTCTAAATTGCCTATATAATGCATCATAACAACCTGAATCAACGAGCTACGTATACAAATATTCCAGTAAACATTCTCTTTTTGTTTTCTTCAATTGAAACAAGCCACAGGAAATGTTTCTTACGAGACTGTCTGAGCTGTGGTCAACTAATAAGGCAGAAGCCACTAAGAATATATGTTATCTGCCAATTTCTTATTTGTTTTTACATTACCGGAAACGGTTCATCTATGTGCAATTTCAATCAAAACTAGGTGAACGGCTTTCGAATAGATAGGAAAACCACTAAGTGAATTCCTAAACAGTTAACTTTTAAAATATAGATCCATTTTGTATTCTAATATATGTACTAATAATAACATATAGTCCATCTCAAGACCTAGGCTTCCAGCGCGGTAGCACGAAAGGGTTGCAGTGTTATAAAAAATGAATGTACTTTTGGAGAAAACGCACTACCTCGACCGATATTGCATTCATTTTTTATAACACTGCACCCCGCTCGTCATACCGCGCTGGAAACCTAGGTCTTGAGAAGAACTATATAAATATAATATTTTCTAGCTTTCGTCTTCATCATCTGATTGTTCACCAACACCATACAATCGATTGCTGATGGATAATGATGTGAGTGCTATAAATTTGGGTTTTTAAACGTTAAATAAAACTATATTATTTTAAAATTATGAAGAACTTTTTGTAACTGGTCAACAAAGTTCTAACTTACAGAGTTGATTAAAATATACAGTAGCTGGAGAGCCACGCCTCGGACAAGTTGAAAAATACTCTGCTATTTTTATATAGAATTGCTACAGATCTCTCGATTTCCTTCACCACCGCCCACATCGGAAACCACCCTATATCCAGAAACAGACTACAGAGAGGCCAAGAGGTACGAGAACAACGTTATAAAAATAAGTCGACTAATATTTTATTCTGTAAAAATCAAAATAAGTTATCAATTATGTTTTCTGTACAAAACTTGTAGTGACTGTAAGCGATACAAACCAGAGGTGGTTATCCGACCGGCCCGGCCAAGTTTTCCACATTCCAGCCCGGTCTGGGCTCAAAAATATTAGGCCGGGCCGGATAACCAACTCTGATGCAATCCTTTAAACTGATTTGTACCGTATTTTGTTTAAGAGACCTCAGTCCTTCGCTTCTGAACCATTCCGGATTCCTCAATGGCAACCACACCCCTTCTCTGCTTGCAGCAAGCTCCAATGGTTCTTTTGGGGTAAGCTACAAACCAATTAGGACTCTATTACTGTTTTTAATGCTTTATTATATTACCCAATTATATTTTAAGGATCAAATCTACGATCACGATGAAGCTGTAATCCAGGAAGAAATTGAGAAACTTCGAGAAGTTGCTCGGAGGATCAACGCGAAGAGTCAAATGGAACGGTAAGAATTTGCCTATTTGTGGAACTTAACGCTTTGGGGTTGATTGAAAATAGCAGATCAGAAATTATGCTGGATCAGTTTCTTTCCTAAATATTCTTGTCTATTCTACATTATTAGCTATATATATAGTCCATAACAAAAAAAAGACTGCAGTGCGCGATGTTCAGTTAGGTTTGTAAAATCGCTCATTCTTTGGCAAAATTCGAAAACCATTATATGGTCTGAAGCGCAATGTTTGTTTGTTGTTAGAAAAACATTATTGTACTAGTTTTACTTTGTATCATATCCGAAAAAGACAAATACGCAATTGCGGAAGCCTATGTATACCACCGCGCTCTGAGGTCTTTTGTTTGTTACAGACTATAACTATTTTTACATGAATTGACTAGTCCATTTTACGATTCTCACCATTTTTTCATTTTAGTCTTCGTCTGCAATCTACTTCTTCTGAGGGTATAGAACACCTTCCACCTACATGGGCTGACTCCATAAACTACACTGAAGACATGGAACAGTTCATACAAAATACCGTACCGTGAGTTCTTTTTAAATGAAAATGCAAAAGTATAGTTCAATCCCAAAGTTGACACCTCCCCCCTTTTTTTACTTCTCATACCTCGTTCCAGGATTAGTGTTTTAGAAATCATTTCCTTATATCATTATCCCAAAATACTAGAATTGTTAAGCTGGTTCTACTAAAACATTAATCACCCGAACAAAAACTGCAGTATTATTAACTTTTTCAGGATGAATCCGTTCTCAGATCCATTTGAAGATCATCACTCGGCTCGGCGCTCCCGAACTGAAATGTGGGTGGAATCTACTTCACCTGGAATCATCGAATCGGATAGTGAGCAGGAACCCGTGGAGGTTAGATAAGTCAAACAATTGTATAAAGCAAATAAAAAAGTACTGAAAATGGGTCGTCCTGATAGTATATTTTCTATTCTGGGATTGATTTTCTCTTGAAATTGATACAAATCAAGATCATTTCGATTCACGTTGAGTCACAAAAGTGTCATAGCGGGTCATTAAGGGGACATGGTTTGTGCCGAGGGTTAGTAAGCTGGTGTGTAGTCTGTTAAAAACCTAGGCCGGTGTTGGGTTAACGAAGCTTCTGTGGAATGCCAATTGCTTACAACTTCCATATATTTGGCCCTATCTAAACAATAGCCAGTGATTTTAGAGATGTTTAATGTTTGTCCCCCTTTGATACTGTTCTTTGGATGTTATTGAAAGACATACGTATCATTATAAAACAAGAAAACGATGTCTGAATCCGATCTGGCAGAAACAAACCATTTCTAAAACACCATCCATTAAACAAAACCGGTTTGCCGATAGGTAGTAAACCTAAGAGAATGCGCATTTCTCCCCAAATAGTAACAGTATTTGGATTTTGTTTAATACTTGAATGGCATTTTAAATCTCTTTGAATGAAAGATTGAATGAAAACTTTTGTTAGATTTTGAAGCTGAGTCAAAACTTAATGAATGAATGCATTGTTTATTTACTACTCAAAATTGACAATACAAAAATATAAAACAAAGGAGATCACAATCCTTAAAAGTTTTTTTCTGTATACAGCTCTACATTGAAAAAGGACCTGTGACGTCAAAATCAATTTGAGTCCTGATTCATTTATATGCTTCTAAAAAAACATTAGAGCAAGACTACAAATTATAAGGGTTAGCCCGGGCCGGGCCCGAAAATTTGGAAAACTAAAAGGAATTTTCCAGCTCTGCTGTAGAGAACTGAACACTCTGATCCAGATTTTATATTCCACATTCTTTACCTCTCAGCTCAATAAAAGACTCTTCTATATCACATTTACTTTTAAATGTTATTTCCATTTGGATAAACATTAATCTAAATTGCCTTAACATTTATGCCATACCGCGTGATATTGATACACCGCGGCTTGGCATTTACTCAACCGCCTTTACAGCAATTAGACGATATTCAACGTAACTTTACACTCTCATGTTTGCGCCGTTGTAGACAGCCCGTTTGTAGGAATTGTAGCTTTCAGAAACTGGAAATGTGTAAATTTCTTCTTGGAAATTATGCCAGCTTCCTTTTTTAGTTTCTTGTTTCAGGAAGAACCTAGCATGATTGAGCAGCAGGAAGAAATAGAAGTTCCATTGGTTCCCCAAGTAGGTTTCTATATTATTGGTTTCTAATTTAACAGAAACCATATTTAAAGATAATAATTCGTGGTTTTTAAACTATGCTATGCAGATAAAACAGTCAATTTTGAATCAGATCGGCATTCTTTCCTTTTTGAATACACCATACGATTATGCAATTGTATCTGCAAATCATATATTCCAGGTCACCGTCGATGGATGTTCAGAGTCTGAAGGTGCACCTTCAACCAGCTCCATACCGCTGCCGGCTTTTCCGATAGCGATAAAAGTGAATGGAGAAACTTTGCAGGTATATCTGATTTAAAAGGATACTACTAATTTTCAGTTTTCTGAATAAAGTATTAATATACTAGATTATTGTTAAGTTAAATTAAGTATGTGATAGAATTAGTACTAAATTAGATCCAAAACTGTTGTAGAGTGCTAACCAGGCAATTTTGAATTGTAAACGAATTGTTTGGCTGCTAGGGCTTTATAGCAGGCTTCTACTTTGCATGACTTGTCTGAACATATAAAAAACTTTTTACTGAATCAAAAAGTATTATATTCGTTAATTATTCACTTGACATATTAAGTTTTGCATCTCACGCAAGTGGTAGTCTATGTAGACCTCCAGCTCTACATTAACTTATTTAGTTTGCTAAGTTTTACTTTTTAACGTTAGTTTTAAAAATATTTCACAGGGCCACAAAAATCTTCGAGGCCACATGGAGCGAGATGATTCTTTGCAGACTGATGTTAGTGATGCATCGTTTGTAAGCTCGGAGATTGATAAAACTAGTTTGGTAAGCAAGCTAGTAAACAGTAAGACTTAGTATGTAGGAACTCCCGACGTTAGAAATTTACATTGAAAAGAAGAGCTTCAATAGTCTATAACAAACAAAAGACTTCAGAGCGTGATGGTGTACAAGGATTTCCGTAATTGCGTATTTGTCTTTTTTAGATATGATACAAAATAAAACTAGTACAATAATATTTTTCTGACAACAAACAAAAAGTGCGCATCGAACCATATAATGAAAGTATAGTTTTACTATAGAACGAATGATTTTTGAAATATTAAACAACACCGCTCCCTGCAGTCTTTTTTGTTATGGACTATACCAAATTAGGAAAACCTTTTATATCAAAACAGATGTGGCGTGAATCCAGATAGTCAGATTTACCTCATAAACTACGGATAAAAACGAGAATATATAAATAGTATCTTCATTTTTTACTTTTAGGCCCAACTAAAGTTCCGAACTAACCTCGACAAAGCTACTGAGAAGCAATGGGTGGAAATTGATAGTTCACAGGTAATGAATAAAGCAATTATTAAAATATATTATATTTCTTAATGGAAACTTTTTCTAATAAAAGAGTTTCAGGTGGATCGGTTTTGGAAATATCTATACGAACCGGAAAGTAGTGATAAACCAGACGAGAAGCCGAAGGTAAAGGAGAAGAATATGAGAAGGTTTGTTCCATTCGGTTGGAATTTACTAGATTATATAAAAAACTTTTGACAATTTTGGATATATTTTGTTGCCATTTCCTAAAACACTAAGCTGCCTCAAGCTCGATGGGAACTTGATGGAAATGATATTGTATTTATAATTAAAAAACCGACGACGAAGATTTGATATCAGTAGCCTTAGCATAATAACGCCCTGGTGGGTGACCTAGCAGTTTTAGCCAGCCCGGGCAACAATTCGCAACTGGTCGGGCAGCAAAAACTGCCCGAGCACCACCTGGGCATTTCTAGGCTACGGCCAATTGTGGGACGATTGCAATTCCCAAGCTTATTGTTAATAACGGTATTACAACTGTAATTATTATAGAGTGTTTATTTCAGATGTCATACTCCTACAGTAGACCGTGTTGTTCTCTATTATACATCAGATAGACGACCATCTATGACACCTTCATTACCACCACCAAGTCCTTCTATTTACTCAGCGGTAGGTAATTAACTGTATATGGATGAAGAAAAAGATAATCGGAATTTTCATATATTGCACATATGGGTGGGAATTTCTTGGCAGCACGGCCCGGGACTCAGACCACTCCTCGGGCCTGACGGGACCCTTATGAGAAGGAGCCGAATCAGGCCGGGCGGGCTTCTTGTAGTATATTGAGCTTAAAGGTGTCAAATCGGATGTAAAAATAGAAAATTCTCGGGTTTTCGGTCTGGGCCCTGACATTTTTGTCGGGCCGCCGGGCTCGGGCCTTCCATGAGAGGTCGGCTGGGACTGGTCATAATTTTGGAGGATGTGGGTGCGGAGTTCAAATTTTTTGCACCCGCCCCTTTCGCCCACAATGGAGGGATTACAGCTTTCAGCTTTGTCTTCAGTTAAAAATCGTTTTTGTTTTCTGTTAAAGGAAATGAAAGATTCTTGTCCGAATTGGAGCTATACAAAATATAAGATACCGGAGTCCATGTCCCACCTTTTCTATTATTTATTTCTTTGTTTTACCGTATTTACTAGTTTCAGTCTTCTCCGGGCCTATCCGGTCGACTACATCTATCTGCTGACAGTGCCAGTGCAAACAATCTATTCTACCGATTTCCACCAACAAGTCCAATGACTGATAAATCCGCTAGGTGAACTAAAACCGTATAAGAAATGCAGAAAATTTGTAATTATAGTCGACGGCCGAATTACGGCATTTTAAACTCTTAAAGGACTACGAGGTTTCGAAGTCCTTTCATATCCGTCCGTCGACTATAACAATAATTTGTTTTTTGAAGAGATTCATCCTTTCCTCGGTCTAAATAATAATAAATCTTTATTTTCCGAAAGTACAATTGAAAAACAGAATATTATCATTTGTGATCGTTGATAATTGATACTCGTACTTTCGGAAGAGGAATGTGGCCAATTCTGACTTTCTAACATCCATTTGTGTACATGAAAAAGAACGCACAACAATCTATATTATTAATATTAGAACTAATTCCCAATGCTTATAATAATTCAAATAATTGGAAAAAGTCTGTACAATCACGTTTTAGGTCCACGAGGTCCACAATCCCTGAAAGAAGTGAATCGCTGGAGTCAAAAGACGAAAATGAACTTGTAGTCGGAAGCGACGACTCGCATGACTCTCAGGATAAACCATTTGGAGAACTCGCTAAAGAAATATCACAGACTGGTCAAGTCATGATACCTACCTGGAAGCCATCTGTCTATACTGTGAACCATAAAGGAAGACCTGTAGTCTCGCAAGTTATTCAAAAAGAACCAAAATCTATTGAACAACCTCGAGAAATGGAAGAAATCACAATTGAAGTACCAACCTTCATCTCGAGATCTGAACCTGGAAATCAAACGATGTTAGAATCTCAGGAGCTTCTTCCGAAACAGTATGTGGAAGTTCCCGAGAGAGCTTGGATCGCAGCGGGATCACCAAACCAAGTAGTTCAAAAACAGTACAACGAAGTACCTGACGCTTGGAAGAGTACTGAAAACCTCAATGACACTGTTGAAACAACTAATTCAGCAAATAAGGAAACTAATATCCCCAACAGTTTGGATCAAAAGGGCAAAATCGTAATCTACTTCAGTCAAGACAGTGAACTAGAGGAATTTAAACAACATGAACTACTGCTACAAGAAGAGGAACCATTTTTGGAAAATAGAGAATCGGCTAATTGTGACGGCAGAATCTATCTGGTTGACCAGGAACAGCAGTTTGGAAGTATTGAAGGTAAATTTTGCTAGCTTTTCCGAAATTGAAACGTAAACAGAATAAATGAAGTACACCCAGTGCGTCTTTTTTTGAATTAAAGAATTTATTGGAAGTCTGGGATACCGTCATATGCTGCAACTATAGTCGACGGCCAAGGCTAATGCAAGGGTATACGGTACGAACTGCAAATTTTATTGGAGCGCGGCCGAGCAATGGCGCGCGCAAGTGTGGACTAGTTGATCATGCAATGTACAACACCACAAATAACTTAGTACACAATTAACTTTAACTATATTAGATATATTTTCAAATTAGGAATGTTTTAGGGGACTTTCCTATCTTCGACGACGATGACGATAATGATCCTGATATTCGAATTAGCCTAACCAGGGAAGAACGTGATAAAATACTCAGAGAAGGTAGTGCAAGAAGAAATAACGTCCTTTCCCCTAATTTTTGTGTAGTTAATGCAAGTATTGCTTAAAACCGTCTCAGTGGTTAGAAATTTTAGACAATTGTGCTCTAAAAGAACATTTGTCTTTTGAAAGAGTATAATTATCTTGTTGTTGAGGTTCAGTCTTGGAGGACAGTGAAAACGAAGATGATGGTCTTTCTATACCAGTCAACGACTTGGTAGCAGAGCTGTTTCATCTGGAAGAATGTACCAGTAGTTCGGAGTCCGAAGAAGAACCTGAGACCAAAGAGTGGACAAGCGAAGGTAAAGCAAACTGGGCAAATTAAAAGTTTAAAGTTTAAAGTAATGGTAGACCGTCCGGAACAAGTTGTGGTCCAACTGAGACACCAACATTTCCCATGAAAATGTTGTTTAAAAAAGTTTCTTCACTCATTTTACAAAACACGAAATCACAGATGTTTGGAGCGAAGTGAGACGAGGGAACCACAGGAAGAGGGATTTCATAGCACAGCACCAAGGGAGTGGAAGCGGCAAATAGGCACAAATTTGCCAGAATTCTTTCTTCGGGAGGATTCGAACCATCGACCTCTAGCTTATGAGGCGAAGCTTCTGACAAGAGGTCGATGGTTTTGATTAAAGATTCTCTTCTGTTTCTGATCTTAGAGATTTAAACTGCTTCTTGCACGGTAATAACACTCTACCTAATAATAGTGTCGTCAGTAACCTACAACATCGCGTAAACATCGTGCAAAGCCGCTGTTAATAAGCGTAATCAGCGGATTGCGTTTGGCATATTTATAGAAAGTGCGGGAAATGAGCACCACAAAGCGGGAAATCCTACTGGAGATTGCGAAACTTACATAGAAATCCTTAGAAAGTAGTAATACGAAATACAGCACTCCATAAGATACCTACAGTAGCAACAATAAGACTGACAGAAAATAAGCGAACGTTCCGTTGAGCCAATGCATTGTCATATGGTCAACGTCAAGAGTAATGATAGAGTGTAACGAATTCAACCCTCGTCTGAGTCCCTTTTGGAGCACCGCGCTGCACCTGGCGGCTACTCTACGTTCAATATTAAACTTTGCAAGTACGCGCGTGCAATTTGCCTGCAGCTGCGGTGTTAAAAATCCTAAAAACACACAAGTGACACTCCATTGTTACTCTCGGCGCTACTATATTTGGGCAAAAATATTCTGTTATAATTTTCATCAAAAGTACTGCGAAAGTGATCTTTCTTACCACTATATTTCATATTGGGGAATCGAATCGATCAAGATTATCAATCAGAATAGGAGACTGACCTGTCAGGGCGTTAGTCACTAGACTAGAGCGTCGCTATACTATCAGGGCTCGCCGCACCCTAAGGAAACGGGATAGAACAAATACAAACGGTTAAATCTTGATGTTCATATCCTGGCTTATTTTGTTGATCTATTCATGCTATTTTAATATCATTGGAAAGGCAATAGCTCAATCTGTGCAGCTGAGTTCTTTCGAATGATTCGGTTAAAGCGTTCCAGAGAAAAATGAACTTTAATTTTAAAATGAGGGCACAGTCCTTTAACCCAACTGTCTCTGTTGGCTAGCCGTGCTATGAATGCAAATAATACTCTACAGATGGTACAGGTTTAAATGGTCTATTAAAGAGTTCTTTCGAATTGTATAGTAATAACAAGTTTTCTTACAGTTGTGGATAACCCAATCACTCGTAAAACACCAACAACAACGGTATCACCCTTCCTGCAAAGACGGTTGATTTCGCGGTCCACCTCGACTTCGGACCTTCTGGAAGTAGATGAACCGTCTTCCTCCGGGGATGGAACTGTAAATGGAGAGATACTAGAACCAGTGGAACCAATTGAGATACGATGTGACAATGGTAAGTGAATGAACATGTTGAAACCTAATAAAGTTGAAGACCAAATAACATAACGTTTGTGGATCATTTCCTGTAGATAATTGATAAAAATCTGTTTCTTCCATATATCAATGTATATCACATGACGGGTGTTCTTGTTATTCTTTCCATCTTTGGGGCAGCCAGAAGTCGGTTTGCGGGA